>SJYA01001146.1:1358489-1442831 GCA_006410615.1 Neotragus moschatus
AGGAATAGAACTGGGGTCTCCTGCATTCCAGGCAGACTGTTTACCAACTGAGCTACCAGGGAAACCTTATTGTCACCTGAACGCACCTCAAATGGACCAAACCTTCCCCACTTCTGAAACTCTGCATTTGGCTGTTCTTTTAGATGTTCTGTTTCCAAATTCTTGTGCGGACAACTCATTACTTCTTGCAATTCAGTTTTCAGCTTAAATATCACCTCTTTAGGGAAGCTTTCTCTACTGCCAAAGTAATCCAAAGAAACTTCCCACCAGCTCACTAAGTGTTTTCTTCAGAAGATGTAGACTAGCTGAAGCTCTCTGTTTCACCATTATAATATACGCACATACACGCCACTGTCATAAATGCTCATTTGTCCATCATCATCCCCAAAACACAGAAAAGTGCTGAAACAAAGGAACACTCAAACCTTTTCAACAAATAAATAAATGAATGAATTGGTTCTTGGTTGGCTGCCAACTGTGTGACTACAGGCAAAACATTTAACCTCTCTGGGCTCTAATTTCCTCATCTGCAAAATAAGTGGGGTGAATTGTTCCAGCTCTAAGATTCTATGGTCTTTTCTAAGGCAGCACAACATTTTACAATCTTTCTTTTTAAGTCATTCACTNTAAATAAATGAATGAATTGGTTCTTGGTTGGCTGCCAACTGTGTGACTACAGGCAAAACATTTAACCTCTCTGGGCTCTAATTTCCTCATCTGCAAAATAAGTGGGGTGAATTGTTCCAGCTCTAAGATTCTATGGTCTTTTCTAAGGCAGCACAACATTTTACAATCTTTCTTTTTAAGTCATTCACTGCTCACTCGTCACTCAACTAATTATTTCAGGAATCTCATCGCAACAAAGCATTATTTTTCTAAATCACATGTCTATCCATTGCAATGAAACTAACAGAGTAAATGCCAGAAGCCATAGATAGAGACAGCAAAGAACTAACTAGACAACGTGAAGGGGAGAAGGTGGCAGGTCTCCAAATTTATTGCCGTTTGCCTTTTTCTCACTGTTGAGAGCATTTCTGTTATAATATTTTAACTCTAGAGAGTTGCAATACTATTTAACTTGCTTGATTTATACTGTCATTTGGCTCACTTATTTCATCTTTTCCACAAATCAAGTATAAGTCTTAAACTCACAATGGTGCTCAGAGCCCCTAAGCCAGTGGTTGTCAATGTTAACTGAAAGCTAGGCTCACCTGAGGAATTTTTAAAATTCCCAGTCTCCAGCCCACGCTCCAGACCAATAAATCAGAAAGTCTGTACCTCATTCCACGCCAGTATCTTTTAAACTCCCCAATGATCCAATGGACCTCCATGAGGAGAATCCAGCCCTCACTAGATGCTAAATATACAAAAGCCCTAACTTCCCACCTGGGAATCAGGATGCCCAAGTCCTTGTCCCAGTGCCTGCTACTGCATGCTATCAGTCTTCAGGACACCTCACTTTTGTTATGTGTCAAACAATGGGCTGTATACAGTAAGGAATAAGGTCCATATGGGTCTAAGATTTTATGACTATATAGTTTCCACTCAGTTCCGAGCAGTAAGATAATATGGGAACACAGTAGCCCCTTCTTCACCCTTTAAGAACTCATTCTTCCAATGGGACTCAAATATACGCAGTGACTATCAAGACACTCCACATGCAAAGTCAGAAGCAGGAACTAGACGTTCAGAAAATACAAAGGATGGCCAGGAAGGCTTCCCATGGAAGGTACAGCTTTACCAGGCTAAGGTGAACTGAAAACAAAGTTGTCACAAGGAGAGGAGGTTAGGGAAGGGGCTTGCGATGGCCAGATACTCGTATGCAGACAGCAAAAACTCGATTCACTGACATTAATAATAAAATTGCAGAGGCAAGCTGAAAAGTATAATCCAGTCATTATTCCCTTACCCCAGACCACAGCAATCTGCAGAGTACTCATTATGATTTGCCTGCCACACCCCCCACCCCCAAATAACAATTCCGCCAAGAACCAGACTCAAAAGAATCACTTCCCTTTCTGAGGCACTAGCACGTGCACAAATACACAAGCTTTGCTCTGCTTCCACCCACCACCCTCCTGACTCAGGTTCAAGAACCCAGCAGGGAGCAATCAGGGCAAACACTGTCTCTCTCTACAGATCAGAAAGTGACAGACTTCTGCTCTGGTTGAAGTTTAAAAGAAACACCTGCTTCTTTGATATCGCTCACACTTGGGTTTGAATCCAGACTGTGCCACTTATTAACTGCGTGATTTTGGTCATATTACTTTACAGATGTAAATCTCAGTATCTTCATCTGGACAATGGGGATGATAAAGGTCCCACTTCATAGCGTCATCATGAGAGTTAAAATAGAAAATGCATGCCTACATAATGTCTTCATAGAGCTTGTGAACTGAATTGCATCCCCTCCAAAATTCACACATTGAAGCCCTGCTGCTGCTGCTGCTGCTAAGTCGCTTCAGTCGTGTCTGACTCTGTGCGACCCCATAGATGGCAGCCCACCAGGCTCTCCCCTCCTTGGGGTTCTCCAGGCAAGAACACTGGAGGGGTTGCCATTTCCTTCTCCAATGCATGAAAGTTAAAAGTCAAAGTGAAGTCGCTCAGTCGTGTCCAACTCTTAGTGAACCCGTGGACTACAGCCCACCAGGCTCCTCCATCCATGGGATTTTCCAGGCAAGAGTACTGGAGTGGGGTGCCATTGCCGTCTCCGATTGAAGCCCTAACCCCTATTAAATTAAACAAGGACGCCATTAGACTGAGGTGGCTCTAATGCCTTAGCAGCCTACATAAGCAAACTAAAACCCAAGGCTTTAAGTCCCTCAAGGTTAAGAAACTGAAATCTAAGAAAATGAAACCAATCACAAACAACTAGACTTTTCCAAATTAGGAAACCACTAAGCTATAGCCAATCAAATAATTTCCTTCCTTTGTTTCTACATCTGCTATATAAAACTCTCTGCCCTGTCTCCTTTTGATAGGGTGCTTCTAACCATTTATGGGTTGGTTCTGCCCAATTTGAACCAATTTTTGTTCAAATAAACTTAAAATTTTAACAAGCCTCAGTTTATCAACGCTCACAATGTGATAGGACTGATTTAGAGATGGAGCCTTTTGAGATAATTAGGTCATGCAGATAGACTGCTCGTTACGGGATTAATGACCTTGGTAGAAGAGGCAGGAGAGCAGCCCCGACCTTTCTCTGCACTGTGAGGAAACAGCAAGGAGGTGGCCATCTACAAGTCAGGAAGAGAGCCTTCACCAAGAACCAAATCAGCCAGCAACTTAATCTTGGACAACCAGTCTCCACAACTGTGAAAAATAAATGCTTGTTGTTTAAGCTACTCAGTCTATGGAAATTAGTTATGGCAACCTGAGCAGACTAAGACAGTACTTAGTCCTAAAACCACTGACTGTTAGTATGGGAAGAGAAACAAAGGCTCATGGATGACTCTCCTCTGTGGCACTGCTGCCTAGAGACAAGCCCACCTGGGGACAAAGCAGCATGCAGCTTCATTCCTAATATGCAGCAGCTGCTGCTGCTAAGTCGCTTCAGTCGTGTCCGGCTCTGTGTGACCCCATAAACTGCAGCCCACCAGGCTCCTCCATCCCTGGAATTCTCCAGGCAAGAATACTGGAGTGGGTTGCCATTTCCTTCTCCAATGCATGAAAGTGAGAAGTGAAAGTGAAGTCACTCAGTCATGTCCGACTCTTAGCGACCCCATGGACTATAGCCTAACCAGGCTCCTCTGCCCATGGGATTTTCCAGGCAAGAGTACTAGAGTGGGGTTCCATTGCCTTCTCCGTAATATGCAGCTTCATTCCTCTTACTCTTAGGAGTAAGAGGGAGGCCCAAAAGAGCTTCTTGTGAACGCAAAATCCCTCACCTGTGAATGCTGAATGACATCAGAATAAATCTTCATATAAAAGATATCTCTTAGAAACCTGGAGATCAGTGTTTGAGTCTTGAATTTGCATACTGCCTCTCTTTGAAAAGCTTCTTAAAGTTCCTATCATTTACTAAATACCCATTGACTGGGTGCCTACCAACATGGCAGGCACTGTGTTAGGTGCCTTAGAATTAACAAAAGAGAGCTCTTCGATAAATTTAGTAAAGTGAAGAGAAGGAGAGCAGGGCAGGGCACTTTCATTCCCCTTCTGCCAATAAGGGATCTGAGTTAAACTCAAAAGATTTATTTTACCTAAAAGTTAAGTAATTCAAAAGATCCACCCTAAGTCATATACTTTATATACATATGTGTGTGTGTGTATACACACACATATATACACACGCACCTTATAGTGAATCTTTAGGAGGGTAAGTATGTGGTTCTAAGTTATGCATGGTAAACCTTTAATATTTACAAAAGGCTTCAAAACCCAGCAAGGACAAGAAGATGAAGTTTGCTCATGAGCCTCAAGTGGCAGAGCCTGGACTCAACCCCATTCTTCTGAAAACAAACCCTGTGCTCCCTCAATGATCACACTGTCCATGACCAAGGGCAACCCAGCCATACTCACCATTCGTATCCGTTCATCTTCAAGATTCCTGAGGACAGTGGCAAACTCCTGTAAAGACCTTGCTGGAAAAGAGAAAGGGGTTGTGAGGTGGAAGAAGAGTGAAAGGCTCTTGGAAACCTTTCCAGATACAGCTATTATGTTATGGACTAAAATCCCTTGGCATGTGCAGAAGCCTAAAGACAACTCTTCCCAAGGCTCCCCTTGTCTTTTCATCACTAACCATTAAGGATGACCCCCAAATGCAGGATAATCCACTGGGAACTCAAGCTGTGGAAGGGTTTCCTTCAAGGAAAAGGCCTGCCTGTTCCTGAGAGTACCCAGGACTGATGGGATGCTGGCTAGCTCCCAGGCTGGATGGGGTAGAGTTCTTCTCAGGAGTTCAAGGATTTCCTGCCCAGGATTCAACCTCTGCAACCTTTGTTGTGGGGCTGCGNAGCTGTGGAAGGGTTTCCTTCAAGGAAAAGGCCTGCCTGTTCCTGAGAGTACCCAGGACTGATGGGATGCTGGCTAGCTCCCAGGCTGGATGGGGTAGAGTTCTTCTCAGGAGTTCAAGGATTTCCTGCCCAGGATTCAACCTCTGCAACCTTTGTTGTGGGGCTGCGTCAGAACCCAACCTTTTCTTTGCACCAGAGTTAAACAAACAATGCCGCTGGCATTGGAAGCCACCTCTCTGCCTTGGGTTCCTCCTCTCTGAATCCTCAAGCCCCTTATTATTGCAACACAGTTGGCAGCATAGCAGTCAGGCGTAGACAGTCTCTTTCACTGAAATTATTCCAAACACAACAAGCATTGCACACAATAGCCCTAAGGATATTGGAGACATTCATGTATTGTTGGAAAAAGCATTCACATATTCAGGCATTACAACAATGATATGTTTTCACTGCTCTCAGCTGTCTCCTAATTCCCTCTGCTCATTCCCAGATTCTGAGGCTCTGTAAGCCAACAGGGACTCCATAAGCATTTGGTGACTTAATTAATTTAATGTAACTCGCTCAACTCCTGCTCACTTAATGGAGTCAACCAATACACCCAGAAGAATAAGGTGTAGAGACTAGGATCTGGCAAAGACAGGTGTCTTGACATTGCAAATCCTCTGTGCTCCGTGTTGCCCACAGAAGATGGACAGGAGATGGTGAAGAGAGACACAATGCTGTAAGGGAAGAAATGGGAACCTCCGCTCTATCTGCTAAGGAAAATGCAAGGGGCAGGTATGTAGGGGGGCTGGGGGGCAGTGAATGATGTAGACACCCATCTTCTCTCCACATCCAAAGGCGAGGACAACTACACAGCCCCAGCCAACTGCTGTCAGGGCAGAATGAGAGGTTGGCTTCTCAGGCTCCCCAATTTTTAAAGAAGCTGAAAAACTGGAACTTGACATAAATTCAATTTATACGGTAATTCAGTTTTAAAAAATGAGTGTCCAAGAAAACACGTCTGCATTAGGACCTCTGATCTAGCTCTTCTCCCATCTCCCCATGTCCTGCTTTTGTTCTAATCCTAAGGCACCATGTTTGGAATTAGGGGAAGAATGTCATGAAGCCAGCCAGAAGCAGCATACTAGTGGAAGGTGGAGACAGGAGCCCCACCGCAAACCTTCCCATGCTCTCCTTCAGGCCAGAGGTGGAGAGGCGATCGCAGGACTCTGAGGAAAAGCCCAGGAGAGCCCGAGGGCCCCTGATCCTCACTTCACTCTGCTGGCTCTACTCTTAATATTGACTTCTTAATTTATGACACTTACATACTTGCCGTTCCAGGGGAAAGGCCCAGTGAGGACGATGAAAGTGTGGTGAACAGTGCACTTTTTACCTTCTTACACGTGGCTGTGACTTACCTATGCACATTTCATCATCTGTTTCTGCATCTCCTATGCACTGAAATTTAAATTCATTTAAGGAATCTGCAAACTTCCGCTTCGCTGAAGACAAATCTAGCAACAACAACAAAAAAAAGAGAGTAAAAAATGTGAATTACTGAAATACATCGGCTTTCATATTTACTGCACTTTTTAGTCCTCGTACTACAAAAAGCAGCTAGATCTGTTCCCGAGTCCATCTCAGAGCACAAAATAATGTCAATTCAAAATAGTAAGTAACTGCTTATAACGTGAAATAGCGGATTTGCTTCACAAGTCAGTACTTTTGCTACATTTGCTTTAACAAGTCTGGCACTCTCTCTCTTAATTCCTCAAGCTACACAGTGAGTCCTGCCATCTCCACTTGATACGGTTGGGAATCCACTTGCCTAAGAGTGTCAGGGTCAGAGTCCACATTAGGATCTGTTCAGCCCTGCTCTGTCATTGACCCTCTGCATGGTCAGTGAAGCTGCCCTCACGTCAGACTCAACAATACGCACCCCAATCTAACACACACAACAAACAGGCATTAGGTGGGAGCTGGCAGAAAGGGCTTGGAACTGCACAGGAGCACCCGAACCTCCTCTTCTGACTCAAGGACACACAAGGCCTGAGTTCTCAGAACCCTCTGGGCTCCCCTCAGAGGAGAGCAGCCGCCAGCCTGACAAAGCGCTGCCTGAACCAGATAGTTTCCTGAGTGACCTCGTTCCACCACTGCCACAAGAACAAAGCCCTGGCGATGTTCTGAGCTAGGGTAAAAAACGCACCCCACACATGGTAGTAATAAAGAAAGCTCTCAGAGGCCCTTGTCAAATTTTAAAAACAAGCTTTCATTTAAGACAGTAATAAAAACCAATGACCCTTCCGGAACCCTCAGCTTCTGTTAAGGGTATAAACCACCGAGGTACCTTTAAGTGGCCTGATGGACAAGGCTGCTCGGCACAAATGTGCTTAACTTAATTCCATGTGCAGCCTTCCTGCAGATTAGGGTAATCATTCAAATTACCCTCGGACATGTTTCCCTCACTGAAGGGGAAATGGCATTATGTTCAAATTCCCAGAGGAGGGAAATATGAGGCATAACTGGCAGCGAGGTCTGGCTTTCATAAGGCACTAGGAGGAGTCAGGGGCGAGGGAGGGTTCTAGCTTCACAGATCAACAGAGCCTTCTGGAATAAAAGCATCCATGACTCTCAGCACTTCTTTTTTAGTTTCTAAATTTGTCCCTTGAGGTTAGAGGTCATGCTTTTTCCATCTACTGGCTTGGTCTGTTTCCTCTCCATGTACTTGGCACTGTACCCTGCTCAGTACGTGCTAAATAATATGTGTGTGGCAGGGGTGGGGAGAGCTATATACAAATCCAACCCCGAGTAGTGAGATCGCCAAACCCACTGTTCACCCCAAGCAATGGAGCCAGGTAGGCTGTCCCGCTATTCTTGGGTCTGAGGCTCAGACCACTGCATGGTTTCCAAGGGCTCCTGCTCTGGGACTGCCCTCCCAACCTCAGCTCATATGACGCGGGTCCCAAGCTAGCTATGCCTTGTGCAAGGCCCCCTACTCATCACCAGAAGAGGAAGGCACTTGGAGCAGAGGAGAACACAGGAGCCAACAGCCAGCAGTCTCTGATTCAGTCACTTTAATGGAATGGTTCTTGGCCAAAAGTATAAAGATTCTGGCAGAGAAATCTCTCAGGGCATCTCTTAAGACTGGCCAACCCAGGCTGAGAATATCCCCAAGAACACACATCACTCCCTGGCAAGTCCAGAAAGAAACAGATGCATCTGAAAGAACACTGTGGGGAGAAGGACAGGAGTGGCAACAGTCAGGCAGGAAGAAAATGAGGAAGAATAATGTGTCTAAGGAGAAGACAAAGCTCCTCATGCAGTGCATGGAAGGTGGGCAGGTGGCATTCAGTCTAGGCTTTGCCAGAATGTTTCTCTGATCGGGATTCACAGATAAAGGCCTGAGCAAAGAGTAAGAACAGGACTGCTTCTCTATCCACTCAGAAACCCTCCCGTGCCTCTCCAATAGGGCAAATAAGACTCAAGCTGGACCCTCTTCTCAACAAGGTAGAAGAAAGGAGAAAAGTCAGCTAGGCTTAGGAAAGCTCCCAAACAGGCACCTGAAAAGCCGGGCTGCCAACAAAGACTGAGCAGTGGCTGATGATGCACAATGAGGCCTTTGTGGGGCCTTCCTCAGGAGGCCCATGGAACCAGAAACAAGCCTATAAGCTTACTACCAGAGTGTGACCCGACTTCCCTGTGTGATGACACACAGCACACCCTGCAAAGCGCTGTGGGCCCCACAAAGCTGATAAAGAGGCTGGTCCCCTGGATGGGAGATTAGGTAATGAGTCCTGGTATGGAGTCAATACTGGGCTGTGGGCCAGGAAGGATAGCTGGGTAGAGTGAGAAGCCCAGTCATGGAAATCTGAAAAGAAACTCACCAGGGGCTTGAATGACACGTGCCTGAGAGAGAAGTCTCCCTGTAAAGGTACAGTGTACACTGCTGTTTCCTGGTTCAGCATCTACTCCCAGCCTTTGGAACAGCATTTCCAGCTCAACTATGAGAACCTCCCTTCTCCACTGGCGTTACATGGGGTCCTGGTTCTACACACCGGTCAACCCCTTCCCCAGCCCCTGGCCCTCACCTCCACCTCTGCTGCTCCTGGATTCACGTTTTAGCTCTATCACTGATCAGCCACGTAACTAACCCTGGGTGAGTCATAAGGTCTCTAACATCTCACCTAATGTAAGTCATCAGCCTCTGGGTGAGGAGACCTACCTAAGCTGTGGGGCTGCCAGGAGACCCACGGAGACACACGGGGTAAGTGCTCCGTAGGCTGTCAGCTTCTGTTCTAGGCAGGGCTGGGCCACCCTTCCTTAATACAGTAGTCGTCCCATAACAGGACCCGGGAAGAGAAGCGCGACGACCTGTACTGAGAGCGGGAGAAGTGAAGGGGCTGACAGAAGTGCACATGACCTCTAAGACGTGGATCTGCAACTCTACCGAGCCCTCGGAACCGAGGTCCCTGGGGCACACTGCACTGGCTCACCCCACTAAGATCAACTCCTCTCTGTTACCTGGGACAATGCGGAGAACATCAAAAAGAGAACAACCAAAAGCCACTGCTTCTTGGCTACTGGCACCCAGAAAGGGTGCTGGCCTCTCATGCAGGGGATCACGCTGGATACGCAGCTGCACAGACACTTCTTTCNTTTTGAATTACAATGCACAATCAGTGTGTAGGACAGGGCTGGACAAGGTGGCCCTCCAAACCTGTTGCATCGATCTGCTTGGCCAAAGAAACACAAGTTGGTTTGTGTGGAATGTCAGATCTTGAGATAAGAGGACCAACACTGAGAGCTGAGAGGAGGACATGAGCCCCAGAGAAGCTACAGCTTTTCCTCAGAAGCCCCACTCTCAGGTAAAGCGCACAACTCTCAAAATGAAATCCCCTCTTCTCTCCTACCGGCTCCCCAAAGAGCCAACCACAGGCCCCTTCCTGTGTCCCTGCTTAGGCAAAGGGCGCCACCATTCAGCATGCCACACAGGTCAGAGACAGACACCGCGCGGTATCTTTGGCAGCAATCGCTCTCCTCCTCAAGTCTGTCCATTTGGCTTCCTGCGCATTTCAGTTCTGCACACTCCTGCACCAACACCAGCAACCTGTAAACCAAAGCCCCCATTGCCTGGATAACTGAAACTGCCCCTTCCTCGTCTCCCACCTTTGTCCCTCTAGTGGCTCTCCACCCAACCACTGCTCCAGCAGTGAACCCTGCAATGGCTTCCCAGAGCTCTAAGGACACAGACCAACCCCCTCTCCCAAGCCCCCGAGGCCTAAAAGGTTCTGCAGGGTCTGGGCCGCCACATCCCCATGGGCTCTGGAAGCCCTGGCCTCTGCCAGTTTCTGGAATGGACCCTATTCCTGCCGGCAGCACTCTGTGCAATAGTTCCTTCCTCCAAGAAGTCTTCCCTGACTCGTCTACTCAGGCCAAACCCTGCCCCAATTACACTCCCAGAATCCTATCTACCTCTTCTTCACAGCAACTTTACATCATTGGGATAATTATCTGCTTAGGGTCTCCCAGAATGGTAAGTTTCGTAAGAGTGATGACCGTGTTCCTTCATGTTCACCACTGTATCCTGAGAACCTAGCACAGTGACTGGTTGAGAGAGGGTGCCACTGAAAGAACAAAGGGAGAGAGGAAATTGGCCGCTCCATAGTTCACCACACTTATCAAAGGTGATACTCCCAATTTTATGCTTGGTGAATGAAGGAAAAGAAAAAACAGATTAGGTACATTCGGTGACACTTTCCAACTATGCAGGTCTGGTCAGAGCTTACCACGTCAGAATGTGGTTACTATTAACATACAGCCTCTTCCCCTGACGCTGTCCATTAAGGAAGATTCCCACAGAACTGAAGAGATGCCAGCAAGCACCTAAAACAAAACCACCTCTATACCAAGTGAGCAGGAAAATGAGCTACAAGCATGGTCACTGCTGGTCACAGCCAGGTGTCCCTTTTCAGCCCCAGCACATCCTCACGCCTGGAGCTAAAACAGGTGAAAGCAGAAACCCCAGTGACTCTTCTTCTTTCCCCGTATGTGGACAAGCTGAGAACACATTCTACCGAAAACTGTGCTTGGAGAGAGGCATTTCCCCAAGTCACATGCAGCATTTTAAACTGAGTTCTATTGCTTAATTTGTAAGACGAGCAAGTGACGTCTCCTTGTTCAATGCCATTCTACAGCCTGAACCCTATATCATTACATAAGCAAAAGGAAACAGACCATGTTCAAATACATTTGACTAATTTCTGTGATGTGCAGTCTTGCCTATAGCTTCTAGGTGGCAAGTGACTATGTCAGGGAAGGTGTGCCAAGACTCACAGAAAAACAACAGGGCCAATCTTCATCCCGTCCCACTGATGAAGACACCAGCGAGAGCAGGGAAATGTCCAGTGGATGCTCAGTCAGCAATGGAGAGAGAGGCCCTAGCCTCCACGGGGGAAGAACTGTCCTAATACATTCCAAGAACCTCTGCTGGTCTCATCCATTCAAGCCTGAGACACGGAGAGGAAGGGCTGGAGGGATGAAGTCACCATCAGCGTCCTCTGCCTTCCCTCAAACATGGCTGGAGAAGACTCGGAAAACCGCTCCTCTCCAGATGATGATACGCCCACCAAACACATCAGTCACAACACAGCTCACAATGTGCATTCTGAGTACACATCTGCGTGTCTTTCCTAAGGCCATTTCCCCTAAAGCTGTATTTCTTAAATGAGGCCATAGCCAGCACTGACTCTGGAGAATTTGTTTTTCCAACCAGAGCACTAAAGCTAGTGAAATTTTCAGGGTTGATTTTTAAAATGAAATCAAACAGAACAAAGAAAGGTGTGTCAACTTTTTCCAGATGAGGTTTCTAATTCTATTTACATGAAAATATCCTTCAAGGAAAATGTGGAAGATCCAAACTCACCTTTATGTAAATAAAAACAACTTTAAATATATTATTTATTGGATACTTTACTGTGTAAAATGTACCTACTAAGCAATTTAAATCATTTCATCCCTACAATCATTGTACTGAGCATGTGTTATTACTCCCATTTTCAAATGGGTAAACAGATTCAGAAGGTTAAATAACCTGTCACAACTACATAGTAAATAACTGGTAGTCTAAGAACCTGATTCCTCTGATGCCCAAATTCTTAACTATTATACCATAATGCCTAATTTACTCAAATACTTGAGAATCTGATAACAAAGTATGTACTCAAAGAAATAAAAAAGATGACACGTATCTATTCCATATCCTTCCTGCTGCTGCTGCTGCTAAGTCACTTCGGTCGTGTCCGACTCTGTGCGACTCCATAGACGGCAGCCCACCGGGCTCCCCCATCCCTGGGATTCTCTAGGCAAGAATTCTGGAGTGGGTTGCCATTTCCTTCTCCAATGCATGAAAGTTAAAAGTCAAAGTGAAGTCGCTCAGTCGTGTCCGACTCTTAGGCGACCCCATGGACTGCAGCCCACCAGGCTCCTCTGTCCATGGGATTCTCCAGGCAAGAGTACTGAAGTGGGGTGCCATTGCCTTCTCCAACTCCATACCCTTGAGGAGAATACAATTTAGAAGGTCTACTCAGTGATATGGTACAGAATTCACCTGCCATCACAGGAGACATAGGTTCAATCCCTGTGTCAGGAAGATCCCATGGAGAAGGAAATGGCAACGAGCTCCAGTATTCTTGCCTGGAAAATTCCATGGACACAGGAGCCTGACAGGCTATAGTCCATGGGGTCACAAAGAGCCAGACACAACTGAGAGAGTGAGCATCCATACATGCACTTTATGTATACAAACTTATAAATTAAAGCAGTGCATGCTAAGGCAAAAAAAATAGCCACAGAAGTGTGAAAGGGATATTATTTAAGCTGAGGTCATGGGAGAAGGCTCCCCAGGGTGGGGAAAAAAAGAAGAAGTGGCGTTTGAAGTGTACTTTAAAAGTTTAGTACTATCTGAATAACTAGAGATGGGAAGAGGTGCAGGGCAGGGGAGAGAGGCATGCAAAGGTATTCTAGAAGTAGGAAGGGGAAGCAAAGAGATGCAGAAGCAGAAGGCCTACCCAGAAACAGCAGGAAGCTCAGCTTGAAGGATATAAAACTAGGAAGAGAGCTTTGAATCAAACTCAGGAAGAAACTGAATGCCAAGCTAAGGAATTTGAACTTCATCCCCAAGGAAATGGAAACCAGATTTTTATACAGAAGAGAGATTACTACTAAGTTACTTCAGTCGTGTCCGACTCTGTGCAGCCCCATAGGCGGCAGCCCACCAGGCTCCCCTGTCCCTGGGATTCTCCAGGCAAGAACACTGGAGTGGGCTGCCATTTCCTTCTCCAATGTATGAAAGTGAAAAGCGAAAGTGAAGTCGCTCAGTCGTGACCGACCCTCAGCAACCCCATGGACTGCAGCCTTCCAGGCTCCTCCGTCCAGACTAGATCAATTTAAACACTGATTAACCCTTTCACTGAGAGGCTAGCCCAGAACTTAGTTTGGGAACTTTTACTCTGACGTTCCATCCCACTTCACTCAAGAACAAGCAACCATAGTCAAGAGGCTTTCTCCCTGTGGTATAACACCTCTCAAACTGGACACTGGTGCACAGGCCACCCAGTCTGGAGATAACAAGACCATGAGAAATTCAAAGAAACTTTGCTCCTTACAAAAACCTCCAAGTTCAGATCCAACTATGAGGGGTCAGTAGCATCATCATTCCATATACATAATAGCAGCTGACCCTTGAACAAGATGGGGCTTCTTTGATAACTCATTTGGTAAAGAATCCGCCTGCAATGCAGGAGACTTAGGTTCAATTCCTGGGCCAGGAAGATCTGCTAGAGAAGGAATAGGCTACCCGCTCCAGTATTCTTGGGCTTCCCTTGTGGCTCAGCTGGTAAAGAGTCTGCCTGTAATGTGGGAGACCTGGGTTCAATCCCTGGGTTGGGAAGATCCCCTGAAGAAGGGAAAGGCTACCCACTTCTAGTATTTTGGCCTGGAGAATTCCATGGACTGTATAGTCCATGGGANCTACCCGCTCCAGTATTCTTGGGCTTCCCTTGTGGCTCAGCTGGTAAAGAGTCTGCCTGTAATGTGGGAGACCTGGGTTCAATCCCTGGGTTGGGAAGATCCCCTGAAGAAGGGAAAGGCTACCCACTTCTAGTATTTTGGCCTGGAGAATTCCATGGACTGTATAGTCCATGGGGTCGCAAAGAGTCTGACACAACTGAGTGACTTTCGCTTTCGCTTGAACAAGATGGGTGTTAACACATATAAGTTACAGTTGTCCCTTCATATTCACAGTTCTCCCTTCATATTCACATTTCTTCCACATCTGCAGATTTTAGGCAACCACAGATCATGTAGTACTGTAGTATTTGCAGTTGAAAGATATCCACATACAAGTGGATCCACATGGTTTAAGGGCCAACTGTATATACAAATGATTCATACAAAGACATCTGTATTTCCCAAGTGCTAATTAGCTTTACCTCATAAAAATATTGAGAGTTCAAGTGACAGGAAATTAAGGACTAACTAACTGAATGACAGTGCATATCACAGCAGGTGCTCAATCAACATATGCTAGTCAATTATCATTACGGTAAGTGATTCAGCATCAGATCTACAATGTGCAAAAATTAATAAAAGTAAGTGAACTCTAATTAAAATAAAGTCAGACGGTCAGAAGGGCAAGCTCTCATGCCCTACAAAGCTAGCAAAGCTCAAGAAGAAAAAGACTTCCCCTTCTTGCCTGGCGAAAGCTTAGCCAACGAGAGACTGTCACAACTCAGCCAATGGAAACCCACTATACTTTAAACTCTCAATTCCTCCAATGGGTTCTTTGTTTACTACAGCCCTCCCAGCTTTCTTTTGCCCTCTTAGAAAAAGTTCTCTTCTCCTTGCTGTATTGGGACTCACGTGTAGCTCACCATGGTTGTAAACTCCAAATTGCAAATCTTTGTTGATTTCAAATAAACCCACTTTTGCTGGAGAAGTAATTGCCAGCCTATCTATGTCAAGATTTTGGTGGCTTGTATGGGGATCCAGAGAAGACCCCAATGACTCCAAGGCTGGTGAGCAAACAGATGTGGTACCCACTTAATGTCCACTGTTGCTCACTGCTTTTCTCACCAACCCTGGGGTTTAAGGCTAAGTTTTTCCTGCTCTCTCCATCCAAATCCAAGCTTCTGCTCTCTTTGTGTGTTGAAGTTCTCCAGGTTTTACTTGAAATCTATTTTAAGGCCTCGTCCTTTCTTATTAGGTCTTGTTTCTGATAGGCCTTATTCTATCAATATTTTCAAGTACTAACCTGACACTTCAGCCTGATTTCTAGGCTGTTACAATTCAAACTGTGTTGGTCTTCCACTCATTTCTTTTGGAACAAGGCCTGCTTCATTGGACCTGTGCCACTTGAGCCATTGGCCTGATTCCTTTTGAAGCAGGAGCTATCCTACTGGAATTGTGCTGTTAAGCCTTTGATGTAACTCCTTGGGGACTAAACTGCTCTAGTGGAACTACGTGTTATATCTTTGGCTTGACCCCTTCAGAATTAGGCTGTGTCATTAGAGCTGTGCTATGCAGCCTTCAGCCTGGCTCTTCCAGGACTAGACTGTTCCCTTAGGATTGGCTGGTATTAGGCCTGCAGGCTATCTGAGCTGTTCAGGAAAGATTTGGGGCAAGAGGAGAAGGTGGCAACAGAGGATGAGATGGTTGGATGGCATCACTGACTCAATGGACATGAGTTTGAGCAAACTCATGAAGATGATGGAGGACAGGGAAGCCTGACGTGCTACAGTTCATGATGTCACAGAGTCAGACGTGACTTAGTGACTGAACAACAAGCTCTCTGAAAAGTACTCATTGCTCAGGAAAAAGACTTCTGAGCAAGGGGAACCAAGTTATGTGTCTATTTTGAGGGCATTCCCCACACCAGGATTCCAGCCAGTTTTGTTTAAATACATAATCCTTCCTCATACATTTCTAACTAAATGGACATACCTAACAAAAGGCAATTTAAAACAGCAAAGCCATTATGAGGAACTTTTAAAATCCCAAACTTTTCTTAAAACCAAACTAAAAACCATAGCTCAAAACTTCCAAAAACTGAATGAAATGCCTATTTTGATTGGTATTCTGAGACTTCCAAACATTATCAGGAGCTCAAATTGCCTTTCTGCAAAATAAGATTTAAAAATAACTAAGACAAACAAATGATTAAAGAAACAAAGTGGTTTCTGAAGCTTCCACCAGCTCCTCTCCTGGGCTGTCTCAGGCTCTGTCTCTAGGGTCACCTTCTTCCTTTGCCTCTATGCTGACTACACCTCTATACCCTCAACTCTCCCATATTAATTCTCTCGCCCAACTTCTCCTGAAACTCTTCACTCCCTTTTCCTCTAAACCTATCAGAACNCAGACAGCCTCTTCTGTGGTTAGAGTCCTTTTGGAAAAGATTGTCCCCACTTGGAGAACTACTCTCAGTCTTCATAATGATCATGGAACCTACTTTTTTGGTCAAGTACTTCAACTTCTGTGCTATCTGGCCAATTTAATAACACTTTACTGAACTTACCACCTTCAGTTCTCTACTTTAGTTGAATGCACTAATGGCATTAAGACTCAACTGGCAAGGCTGGTTCAAGATGGTGGAGTGGAAGAACGTGTGCTCATCTCCTCTTCAGAGAGCACCAAAACTGCAACTAGCTNTGGCCAATTTAATAACACTTTACTGAACTTACCACCCTCAGTTCTCTACTTTAGTTGAATGCACTAATGGCATTAAGACTCAACTGGCAAGGCTGGTTCAAGATGGTGGAGTGGAAGAACGTGTGCTCATCTCCTCTTCAGAGAGCACCAAAACTGCAACTAGCTGTGGAACAACCATTGACAGGAGGATGTTGGAACCCACGAAATAAAGAGACCCCACATTCAAAGACAAAGGAGAAGCTGCAATCATGATAAAACCAAATCCTACACCCACGGGTAGATGACTCACAAACTAGAGAATAATAATAACAAAGAAGTTTTCCCACTGTTATGAAGGTTCTGAGGCCCACGTCAGGCTTCACAGCCTGAAGATCCATCAAAGGGACTTAAATCCCCAGAGAATATAACCTTGGTCAGCTGGATTTGATTACAGCACTGGCGAAAACAGAGACTCCATTCTTGGGAGGGCACAAACATACCCTGGTCTAGTGCATATCAGGACCCAGGGAAAAGGAGCAGTGATCCTACAGGAGACTGAACCAGACCTACCTGCCAATGTTGGAGGGTCTCCTGTGGAGGCATGAGTCAGCAGTGGCTTGCACAGGGATGGGGCACTGGCATCAGCAGTCCTGGGAGGTACTCCTTGGCATGAGCCCTCTTGGAGGACACCATTAACCCTACGTAAAGCACATAGACTCTGGGGCTGGACTGCCTCAAGTCAAACAACTAACAGGAAGGGAGTGTAGCCTCACCCATCAGCAGACAATCAGATTAAAGTTTTTACTAGGCTCTGCCCACCAGAGCAAGATCCAGTTTCTCCCACTGTCAGCCCTTCCCATCAGGAAGTTTGCATATGCCTCTTTGCCTCATCCACCAGAGGGCAAATAAAAGAAGCAAGAACTACAATTCCATAGCTACCAGAACAAAAACCACACCACAGAAAGTTAATCAGTATGAAAATACAGAGAATTATGTCCCAGATAAAGGGACAAGATAAAACCCCAGGAGGAAAAAAACAACAACAACCAAAAAAAACTAAATGAAGTAGACATAGGCAATCTTCCAGAAAAAGAATTCAGAACATTGATAGTGAAGATGATCCAGGATCTTGGAAAGGAAGGGAGAAGATGCAAGAAATGTTTACCAAAGACCTAGAAGAACTAAAGAACAAAAAGAAAGAGATGAACAATACACTGGAAAGAATCGATAGCAGAATAACTGAGGCAGAAGAACAGATACGTGACCTTGAAGACAGACGGTTGAAATCACTGTCACAAAACAGAATATAGGAAAAAGAACGGAAAAAAAAAGATAGCCTAAGAGACCTCTGGGACAACATTAAGCACACCAACATTTGCATTATACAGGTCCCAGAAGGAGGAGGAGAAAAAGAGAAAGAATCCATGAAAATATTTGAAAAGATAATAGCTGAAAATGTCCCTAACAGGGAAAGGGAATAGTCAACCAAGCCCAGGAAGCACAGAGAGTTCCAGGCAGGATAAATCCAAGGAGGAACACACCAACACATAATAATCAAACTGAGAAAAATTAAAGACAAAGATAAAATATTAAAAAGCAACATTGGAAAAATGACAAAAAAACATACAAGGGAACTCCCATCAGGTTATCAGCTGACTTCTCAACAGAAAATCTACAAGCCAGAAAGGAATGAGACGACATATATAAAGTGATGAAAAGGAAGAACCTACAACCAAAAATATACTATGCAGCAAGACCCTCACTCAGATTTGATGGAGAAATTAAAAGCTTTCCAGACAAGCAAAATTTAAGAGAATTCAGACCACCAAACCAGCAAATATTAAAGGAGCTTCTCTAAGTAAGAAACACAAGAGAAGGAAAAGACCTACAAAAATAAATCCAAAACAATTAAGAAAATGTTAATAGCATGATATGTATCAATAATTACATTTAAATGTAAATAGATTAAATCCAATCAAAAGATACAGACTGGCTAGGTGGATGAAAATATTTGCATGTATGTACTTCCACTTATTACCTCACTCTACTTAACCCCCCATATTGTATGCAATCATTTTCTATTTTATATTGTTAGGTTAATCATATTTTCATTATGGCTTATTACTGTAATTATCTTTTATTTTTTTCTGGCTATTGATTGTGAAAACTGATAAATATCTTTTGTTATTGTGATTATGTAACTCTTATTAATTTTAATACCATTGTATCATGATTGGTCAACAGAAAATAATAGAATTCTATATTACTAAAACTATCATATAACAGAAAAATCTGCAACCACTTTTTAAAATACAGATGCACAGTAGAATTATCTTGGAATTTTTTTTTAATAAAAATACCCTGGTATTGTTTTTTCCTCTGAAACTCCAGATGCGATTCTAATGAGCATCCATGTTTTGTTTTTTGTTTTTGTTTTTGTTTTTTTGGTTTTTTTAGCATCCATGTTTAAAAACAACTGGACTATATGATGATCTTTTACTTCTATCTAGTTGCTTCACTTTTTCTATTTTACAGTTAAGGGTCCCATTTCATTTATTTTATGTTTCCCAATTTCTCCAACTCTATTTCTCATGCCTTTATCAAATATAATAGAAAAAGTTTAGGAATACATATATATAATATTTATAATCTATATTTTAGAAAACATGATTTTTTGCTTAACCAAAAAATTTATGACATTTTGTTTCCATTTGTTTGACTAAGTATGAATAGAATGCTAGATTTCTAATTCATATTCACTCAAAATTTTGGTATTAGTTCCATTTATTTGGGCATCTGGCATTACTACTAAAAGTCTAAAAAGCTTATTATTTTAGTGATTAAAAAAAATCTGAATGAGTCTTGAAACTTCTAATTCTGAGAATACAAAGAAATAATATGTTGCAAAACAAACAGGAAATTAAAATGTAATACAGTATTATTAACTAAAGTATAGATTTTGTTCAAATTACACAGAATTCTATGCTAGCACCCATTATTTTTCATACCTTATTTAAGATTCCACATTTTACTTAATTGTACTGAGTAGATTCAACTGCATGCAACAAATTCTGATAAATTCTCTTTTTATTTTTGTTACAAATATTTTCTAGTTTCCCTTATTATAGCTTCTTAGATACACTCATCATTTAAAAGTGGACATCTAATTTCTGAATACATGGGTTTTCTTTAAAATATCTTTTCAATTTCTCATTTTGATATTAATTTCTCATTTAAATGCTTTCTTCTCTGCAATCACCCTCTGTTTTTTCAGTCTTTTAACTTTATTGAGGCTTTCAATGGCTAAGTCAAAGATCTCTTTTGGTAAATGACACATTCCACTTGAAAATATGTGAGTTATTTTCAAATATCTCTTGATATTGATTTCTAACATTTCTATCATTTCACAGTGATAAGAGAACAGATTGTATGATTTCAATACCTTTTGTTGCTATATTTCAGTCACTAAGTCGTTTATGACTCTTTGAAACCCCATGGGCTGTAGCATGCCAGGCTTCCCTGTTCTTCACTATCTCCCAGAGTTCATTCAGATTCATGTCTATTGAGTCAGTGATGCTACCCAATCATCTTAATACCTTTAGACCATGAAATTTTTGTCAGTTTTATGTCTCTGGGTATGTTCCAGTGTTTCCTGGTTTAGAGTCTATGAGAACTTGAATAGAATTTGTATCCTGCTATTATGTGAAAACTGAATATATCTTAATTATGTTGAATTGGTTCATAGTGCTTTTTGGGTCTACTATAAGGAGATCCAACCAGTCCATTCTGAAGGAGATCATCCCTGGGATTTCTTTGGAAGGAATGATGCTAAAGCTGAAGCTCCAGTACTTGGGCCATCTCATGCGAAGAGTTGACTCTTTGGAAAAGACTTTGATGCTGGGAGGGATTATTGGGGACAGGAGGAGAAGGGGACAACAGAGGATGAGATGGCTAGATGGCATCACCGACTCGATGGACGTGAATTTGAGTGAACTCCGGGAGCTGGTGATGGACAGGGAGGCCTGGCGTGCTGCGATTCATGGGGTCGCAAAGAGTCAGACACGACTGAGCGACTGAACTGAACTGAACTGAACTGATATCCTTCTACTTTTCTGTCTATTCATTCTATTAATTTTTGAGAGTTTGAAATTACAACTCCAACTAAAAATCTTAATTTATCTATTTAAAAAAAAATAATTGCAACAACTAGTGCAACCGTTTGCAACTTTGTTCTATATTTTCCAAGTCTCCTATAGATGAGTTATCATACTTTCATAATTCAAAAAATAAAGAAGAAGAAGAAAAAGACTCAACTGGCAAAACTGGAGGATAGAGGCCCTCCTTTGCAAAAAGCACTGCCATCGATCCTTCTAAATCTCAGATCCACCCATTCTGGAACTCAAACTTTCACCCTTTAAGACAGTCACAAGATGTTCAATGCATTTGACTCATCATTCTTTTGACTCACAAATGATAAAAGGAGAAGTACTCCAATATTATAAATGTCTTACTGCTTCTATCAAATATAACCATTTTGGTAGAGCAATCTTTTCACAAAGCGCTCTTAGGAGATGAATACCCTAAGCATCACACCTTGCAACCTGGAGATTTCATTACTGGAAAAGACACCTCCAGAAGGACTCTTCAACTTCACTGGAAAGGACCCTATCAGGTACTACTAACCAACCTTTCTGCAGCCAAAATCCAGAGAATAGACTCTTGTATTTACATAACACAACTAAACAAAGCAGCAAAACAAACCAGATCTGCACATTGTTTGGTCACTTGAATGGAAAGATTCCTCGGAACTGAAGGAGAGAACATCTGATGAGATAGCCTTTATAAGATACCCGGATCAAGCTTACAGAAGTTTGTCAAACCTTTGATGATGCCCTAATATTTCAGATGATTTCCAATGACTAGGATATTAATAACACATGGATAAAAGAACCTGAGAGTTACTTTTAGATGTAATCTCAGTAGGTTTCTGTGTATTTTCCCTCCAACGTGGGACAGGTCCTTCAGAAAAGGTCCTTCCTGGCATGAAGGGACAAAAAGCTGCTAAAACAAGAATACTTAACTCTTACCAATGATCCTTTCAGAGAAGGATCCTAATCAAAAGGTGGAAATGTAAACATTAATAAACACCTCAATTAAAATAAGAGTTGGGAGGCTGGAAGGGAGAGTGCTCACACCCTACAATGACAGCAGAGTCCAAGAGGAAGCAGCAAGACTTCCTCTTCTAGTTGGCAAGAGCTCATCCAACGAGACACTCAGCTGATGAAAAGGCACTATACTTTCAACACCCGATTCCTCCAATGGACTCTTTGTTTACTACAGTCCTCCCAACTTCCTTTTTCCCTCTTGAAAAGAGTTTGTCTCTCCTTCCTGGGCAAGGGACTCACACGTGGCTCACCATGGTTGCAGAACTCACACTGCAGTTCTTTGTTGATCCTGACAATCCCATTTTTGCTAGAAAAATAACTGGCAGCCTATTTGTTTTAGGTCAGCAGTTGAAAACTCAACCCCTAAAGACTCCAGCCCTAAATTTGAATTGCTTAGCCCTGACACAAAACAGAACCAAAACACAGAGGTACAAGATTCAGAACAATTACATTTAAAATGTCCCAAGATCTTATAAGTCAGCACAGGAAAAACTCACTCAAGGAAAGAGTGATGGTTTGCTTAGTTAAAACAAAGAAATCTATTTTGAGAGGGACTAATCGAATGAAAGGGAAAAAAGGGTATTTCCAGGCCATCCAAGTACAAATGTACACATACACACAGAACAAAGTCAAAGGCAATTCAGAAGACTGTGAAGTACATGGACTCCACAAACAGGGGTCCAAACCCTGGATCTTCTAATTACTAGCTGTCTCACTTTGAACAAATTACTCAACCTTTCCAAATGTTCATGTAATTATGAGGATAATATGTACCTCACAGGATTGTCATGGGAAAGGTGGGAGGGAGAAACGAAGAGAGAAAGGAAAGAAAGTGGGGAGGGAAGTAGGGAGGGAGGAAGGAAGGAAGGAAACACGCTGCTGCTGCCGCCGCTAAGTCGCTTCAGTCGTGTCCAACTCTGTGCAACCCCATAGACAGCAGCCCACCAGGCTTCTCCATCCCTGGGATTCTCCAGGCAAGAACACTGGAGTGGGTTGCCATTTCCTTCTCCAATGCATGCATGCATGCTAAGTCACTTCAGTCGTGTCCAACACTGTGCAACCCCATGGACAGCAGTCCACCAGGCTCCTCTGTCACGGAATTCTCTAGACAAGAATACTGGAGTGGGCTGCCATTTCCTTCTCCAAGGAAACGTTATGAAACAGCAAAGCACAGGGCAGACCTTAGATATTAGATGCTGGCAACTTAGATGCTCACAAGCACTGGCTGAGTGGAATTTTACTTGCAGGTTAAAGATAAGAGAATTAACAAAAGGAGATTCTTAATTAGAGCAAGAATTAAGAAATTTTTGCCTCACTGATTCACCAAACTAATCAAAGAACCTCATTCTAGTGAAACGAAAAACACATTTGAGATCGTAAGGGTTTTCCTCAGATGCTTAGAAAACCACAATGCATCTACAAATTAAGTTTCCTTTCACACTTCAGACCTGAAAGCAAGGCAAAAATCCTGGACTAAGTAACGGTATTTTTTTTTTAAACTGAATATAACTCAAAGCAGTATGGGTTTCTTCTTGAGTTTATTAACCTTAAGTGGTACCTTTTAAATGTACTGGGGAAAGAGTGGTATCATCAAACCCTTTTTGTCAATTGCCTGGGGAAGGAGGCCAGTCCCAGATGAAACAGATAAAAGAGTGAGCATCCAAACATGACATGCAAGATAAATGGGATTTGGGGGGTTCACAGGCTTGTAGTGCCTAGCTTTCTGAGAAGCTGACATTTGTGCTTTGCCCCTAAAACAGGCATGTTTTAGAAAAGAGTGAGAGGGGGATGTGAAGAAGAGACCACACAAGTCAAAACAAAGGATCTGCAGGAAGAGTGAGTCAGAGTAGTACTCAGAAGACCAGGAGGGGCCAGAATGAGATGGAGCCAGAGTGCAGGCTGGGTGAGCGTCCCCTAGGTCAACACCACCGCATGAGGCTCGAGAAGGAGCAGAGGAACAAACTGGCGGAGGGGAAAATAAGCCCAGCTTGGGCCTCAAGATTTAGCTTTTGTTTCTGGAACATTCTCCCTACTTAGACCAGAGCTTCTCAAACTTTAATACACACCAGAGGATCTTATCAAAGTGCTGATTCTGGTTCAGTATGCCTGAGAATCTGTGGCTGCATTTCTAAATTTTCAGGTGATGCCAGTGCTGCTGGTCCAAGCACTACACTCTCCTAAGCAAGGATTGTGATTCCCACCCAAGACTCTGAGATCAAAGATCACAGTGTCTTTTTCCTGGAAAAAGATTACTTAGGAGGACTTAAACTGTAACAGAAACAGAACAAAATCTAAAACAACAACCAGAAATGGGCTGAATCCTTGCTCATCCACCATTCATGTATGTGAACCTAAGGAGAGTTACTTAACATGCTTGGCCTTCGGAAAATCAATACAAAACCTGGAGAATGAACCACTTAATATCTAAGGCCTTCCAGCTCTAAAACTCCACCCTAAGTATTTTTTTCTGTGCCTTAAAAAGAAAAATCATTTTAATGGTGAGGATATTTGCTCGACATTCCTCCAGCAACGCACACCTCTGTCATTCTCAGACAGCCGTTTCCAAAAATCCAACTGAGAGAACACAGATTCTGTTGGTCTCAGCAAATAACCATAGCAACTAATACCCCCCAAATAAAATGATGCCTTCACAATGATGTGCTGGCTCAATTAGATTAAGAGGGTGACGTGTACCATCTCAAAATTTATGGTCGTAAATTTACAGTGAAAGCCAGACCTTCTTGGAAGAGGTTTATAAGTAAAAGAGAGGCCTTGCCAATAAAACGAAGACGGCATAGGGAGCCAGAAAAACTGAGTTGATGAGAAACTGGAGCAGGGCCACCCTGCCTGTCCCAGACCCACACAGACATAGCCATCACCCTGATGTGAATCCAGAACATGGTTAAATAGCTGCAGATCTGAGTGCCACCACTTCCACCAGGGAATCAGCAAGCAACTGTCTTCTCTCCATGCCTCCTTCACGTATATAATCAAAGGAAACAAATACTGCTCCCTCAGAAAAGGTTTCTAAGAAATTCAGCAGAAGACTTGTAAAGCTCTTAGGTAAAAAAGAGGACAATTGCAGGACAGTAAATTAGGGGTGGTATTGGATTTCCAGCTCATCATGGGATGCAGACCTTCTGGCTCCAAGGTCTTTAGATTGGAGTTAGAAAAGGGAAGGGAAAATACAGCTTCTGTAAGTTTTATAATTTACCATCTTCCCACACCCTCAGGCCTGCCTCTTCCAGGGTTTGGGCAATCATGTCAATTCTGAACAAATTCAGGCAAGCAAGAATGTCACTTGAAACGTAGGAAAAGGCAAGTCAAGGTCCATCACCTCCCTATAACCTTCAAATCTTTTCCAGCAAAGGACAAAAAGAAAAAAACAACAACAAACTAAAAACCCAGCCTAAAGAACTAGGGTTCAATGTCCATTTAACTGTTATTAACTCAGAAAGTCCTGGGCAGCAAAACCTGGAACTTAAACACAAAATCTGCTACATCACCAGTGGTTCTCATCAAGAACTATAATAGTTAAAGAGTAGTTAAGGCAAGACAAGGCACAGTGAGTGAAACAAGGCCTTCCATCAGCCTTACAAGCCAAGAACAGTGGGTAAGGGAACAAACTTGCAGGGTTCAAAAGCCTACTGCAGACCCCTCCATGGTCTCAGTTCTGAGTGTCCACCTGTATGAAACTGAGAAGAAAGAAAGCTGCCTCTAGGGGTATCTGTGAGGAAACAAATGATGCTGAGAAGCACTTAGCACCAGGCCTGGCTAAGCAACAGGCAATAAACGATAGGTATTTGTAGTGTCGAGTTTCATGCAGTAACATAATAAAAGGCCAGGCTGATTTATTTTGGGGTAAAGATGAAAGGACAGCCAAGCCACTCGGTCTCCTTGCACCCACCTCTACACCCACTACCCGGCTGACTACCCACATTACTATCCTCTAAGCAGAATCCACCTAATCCCTCAGCACAACTCAGACTCTCCTCCTCACTAACACCACAGGAAGCAAGATGGCTACTCCTCAGCACCAAAAAAAGGTCAATTAAAAAGGGAAAATCTGCCTGTTGCTCCTGGATTAAATTAACGTTTCCTGAAGTGGGGAAAAAAAATGTATCTAGCAATTCTGAACATAGCCACACCTAATAATGTTCTCAGAAGTTAGTTTCACTTTCTTTTATCCCATTTAATGAACCACTTCCTTGCTGCCCTCAGGGGAGGCTGTGCTCCCAGACCAAGCAGGGAGGTCCAGGTGGGCACCATTCTGCCTCATAGGTTCCCCACTGAACCTGATTCCCTGCCTCCTTCCCCAACTGCCCCCTCCCCAGCTCCATCCCCCAGTCCACATAAAAAATTAGGCTTCATCTAGTTCTCAGAGTACACACCTCTCCCCACACCATCACAGAATTTGAGGGATCAAAAAGACTACTGTTTATCAAAAACATGATGGGACATCACCTGTGGCGGACTCTCCCAGGGAGCCCACACCAGCCACCTGAGTTCAACTTCGGGGCTAGGGTCCAAGAACCTGGGCTCCCCGGAAGTTTTTATACATGCAGGAGTTTGAAAACTCCTACCACCTGAGCCTTCGGAACATCTCATTCCAGTACCAAGAATGTAAACCTCTCCAGATCAAAGGTGGGGCTCCAAGGAGCAAGCTGAAAATTCTGACTCTTGACAGAAGATTTACAATGTCTCCAAAGCAGGAAATCAAAGTTCATAGTGGAAGAAATCTAAGTGACAGTAGAGATGAGAGGAGGGAACACCACAATTCAATTTAAAAATCACAAATTCCAAACACTGAGCCTTTTCCCAAAAATGTTCTCAATCACATCTTCTACTGTGAAGCCCACACAATCCACGAGGAAAGCTGCTCTGTTTAGGACCTGATTTGCACAGACCCAGCTCATGGCACCTGGAAGTGACGAATGCCAGATCGTCAGTCGATTGCCTAGAAACCCATCCAAAACCTGGCTTCCCAAAGAAGTGGTAGCTGCCTTTAGGGCCTGGAGAGCCAAATACTCTTGGACTAGGCAAGGCTGCGGCTGCCAATACAGGCTCTGCCCGGTTAATCTTCTCTGAGCCTGCAAATAATAAACCTGACACAGACTCCACTGACTCTGGGATACAGGCCCACAGGTGCCCTAGGAGAGGGAGTACCTAAGGTGCTTCTGGGGTGTGAAACCTCCTTCAAGGACCCACACACAGGAAGGGCCTGCCTGGGTTAGTGCTCTCCTGTCACCGTCTAGGGATTCTTACATTTTCATCTTTGAACTTGAATTTTACAAGTGAAGTCTGGTGTGATGGTAGAGCACACATACGAGCTGAGGCAAGACTTACGACGTGAATATCATGTGGGCCCCCCAGGGTTCCTTTTGGCCCCATGTGCACAAGGTGTGATGCCCCTTAAATAAAGGATTCTGGTGGACCCACAGTATGTGGAGATTAAGCCAGACGAACAGTGAGTACAAGGTATGCCTGTGACGCCTACAATTGAATAAGCAGGAATACTGACAGCCCTGAGAGGCGACGCTTTCCTTCAGACTAGAACTTCTGAAATGCAAAAGGAGGAAAGAGCATTCTAGAAATATGAATGACTAAGGAACCCTGCAATAGCCGTTCTTATTCATGTTATTTCCCAGGATAAGTGGACTACTTATGCTGACCGTGACAACACTGGACAGTAAAGGATGGAGCAACCCATAGTCACATTTCCTTTCAATCCTTCATTCATCAGTGAGCCAAAGAGAGAAGCTGTTAGTAGAACGTGTAAGTATCAAAAAGTGAAATAACAAAAACAGCTCTGTCAGGTACTTTTCACAGAAATAGAACAACCCTAAAATTTGTATGGAACAAAAAGACCCCAAATAACCAAAGCAATCTTCAGAAAGAACAAAAAGGCATCATGCTCTCAGATTTCAAACTATATTACAAAGCTATAGCATTCAAAACAATGTGGTATTGACATAAAACTGATCACTAAAACAGCACAGACAGCCTAGGATAAACCCATAATATACAGTCAATTAATCTAGGAAATATGAACTGGGGAAAGGACAGCTTCTTCAGTAAATGGTGCTTGGAAAACTGGACAGCTATATGCAAAAAAATGAAACTAGCCCACTCTCTTAAACCATACACAAAAATTAACTCAAAATAACTTGAAGACTTGAATATAAAACCCAAAACCATAAAACTCCTAGAATAAACATAGATGGTAATCTCCGTAACATTAGTCTTTGAGGTGATTTTTTGAACTTGACACCAAAAGCAAAGGCAACAAAAGTAAAAATAAACAAGAAGGACTGTATCAAACTAAAAAGCTTCTGAACAGCAAAAGAAACCATCAACAAAATGAAAAGGCAACCTACCAAACTGGAGAAAATATTTGTAAATCATATATTCGATGAGGGGCTAATATCCAAAATATATAATGAATGCATATAAGTCAACAGCAAAAACTCAACCCAATTTAAAAATGGGCAAAGGCTCAGAATAGACAATTTTCCAAAGAAGACAAACAGATAGGCAACAGGTACATAAGAAAGAAGCTCAACATCATTCATCAGCAGGAAAATGCAAGTCAAAACTACAAAAAGATTATCTCACATCTATTAAACTAGCTGTTATGAAAAAGACAAGAAACAGTGCTGGCAAGGATACAGAGAAAAGGAAACACTTATGCACTACTGGTGGGAATGTAAATTGGCACAACCACCATGCAAACGATGTGAAGGGTGCTCAAATGATCCAGCAATTCCCCATCTGGATATGTATCTTAAGAAAACACATGTGCACCTGGGGGTGATTCATGTCGATGCATGGCAAAAACCACCACAATACTGTAAAGAAATTATCCTCCAATTAAAATAAATACATTTTTTAAAAAAGAAAAGAAAAACACTACAGACAGTCTCTGATTTACAAAGGTGCAAATGCAAAACACTCTCGGAGGGAACTGTACTTCAAGTTTTGAATTCTGATCTTTTTTCAGGCTAGCAGTAAGCAATATGATACTCTCACATGATGATGGGCAGTGCTGGGAACCACAGCTCCCGATCAGCCCCTCAGTCACAAGAGTAAACAACTGATACACTGACAACCATTCTGTCTTTCACATTCAATACAATATTCAATAAATTACATGAGATATTCAACACTTACAAAATAGGGTTTGCATATTTTGCTCAACTGTAGGCTAATGTAAGTATTCTGAATATGTTTAGGTAGGCTGGACTAAACTATCCTATTTGGTAGGTTAGATGTATTAATGCATTTTAAATTATTTACTTATTTTGCTGTGCCATGTCTTGTAGCATGTAGATCTTTGAACTTCATTGCAGCATGTGGGATCTTTCAGCTGCAGCATGCAAACTCTTAGTTGCAGCATGTAAGATCTAGTTCCCTGACCAGGGATTGAACCGGGGGCCCCTGCATTGAAAGCATGGAGTCTTAGCCACTGAACTACCATGGAAGCTCCCTATATGCATTTTTCACTTACATTTTCAACTTTCAATGAGTTTATCAGGATATAACCCCCTCATAAGTCAAGGAAGATCTGCAATGCAAAGAGATACATTAATCTCTCTGTTCTCTACAACATTATGTACAATACTCTAGACGTGAAAATAACCCAAAAGTCCATTAATGGATAAATAAAGATGTGATGTGTGTGTGTATGAGAGAGAGAGAGACAGAGAGAGAGAGAGAGAGAGATGGAGTATGATTCAGTTATAAAAAAGAATGAAATCTTGTTATTTGTGGCAACTTGGACTGACCTTGAGAACATCATGCTAAATGAAATAAGTCGGAGAAAGACAAATAATGTGTGATTTCACATATATGTGGAATCTTTAAAAACAAAAACAAAAAAAACTACCTCATAGTATAGAGAACAGATTGGTGGCTGCCAGAGGCAGTGGGTGGCAGACAGACAAAATGGGTGAAGGTGGTCAAAAGGTACAAATTTCCCATCATAGAATAAAGTCATGAGTTTGTAATGTAGAACGTGGTTACTATACTTAGAAATACTGTATTGCATAATTGAAAGTATTTAAGAAAGTACATCTTAGAGAAAGTTCTCAACACAAGGGAGAAGAAAATTTGTAACCATGCATGGTGACAGAGTTAATTACACTTATTGTGATGAACATTTTGCAATATATAAAAATGTTTAATTTTTACACTGTATACGTGAAACCAATATAATATCATGTCAATTACATTGCAATTAAAAAAAACTACAAAAAAAAGGAGTTGAGTCATTTCATGCAGTGTCGTAGTCTGAACAAAATTAATATGCATATAAGATACATAATTCAAACTGTATAATTTTAGTGATTCTATATACAAATCAACTGATCTCATATCTATAATTAAAACTGGCATTGCACAATCTAAAGATGAATAGTAAAATTCATACCAATAGTTCAAATTTTCGGTTGTTCTTTTTTTTAAATAGCATTAAATAGCAATTTTTTTAAAAAAGGCAAGACACAATGAGAGAGACCATTAAAAAAAAAAGGCTTTACATTTTAATACACCTTTAGCAGCACTTATTTGGGCTTCATGAACAAGAGGCCCACAGATAAAACAGACAGCCCTAGGCACAAACACACCCAGGACGGCTCTTCTCCCTGCATTAACTTTCTCCTTTCCTCCAGCTGGCACCTGGAGCAGGAGCTCCACTGCTGAGCAGCATGAGCCCAGGCCGGCAGCAGCATAGCTGGCCTCTCCGCTCCCTCCCAGCTAAGCTGTCCAGGATGATCTTTTCAAAGAGCAGATCTGATCTTGTCACTGCAGCTTCCACATCCTCCCCAGCTATAATTCTTCCCTTTCATCTCAAAGTAACTACAAATCTGACTAGAAAGTGGGTGGGAGACACTCAACTCAAGGGCACGCGCCACTGGCCTGGCCCTCCCTCGGTCCTCCAGCCCCACTGGCCAGCTCAGATCCTGGGCCCCTCTGGCCACAAAGCCTGGCACGTTTCCTCAGCCCACAGTCCTCACCCAACCCTCTCCACCTTGCTGCTGTCACCCTTCAAATTCCGCTTGGAGGGGCACTTCCTCAGGGAAGTGGCCTCCTCTCACCCCCACCCTCTCCCAATGGTAGCTCTCCCTCCTCTCTACAACCTCCTTTCCCATCCCTTTACATGACAGGTAATTTCCTTCGATTTTCATGGCTGTTTAATGCATACCATCGATGATATTAGGACAGCTATCACAATTCTAGTATGTAGTAAGCAAGCCTCCAATAACACTTTTAAATATATAAATGAATTTGCGTGACTCCTTTTAAGAGTTGAGCCAGGAGAGTGACCAATCCTGCAATCCTCTCTTTACAGAAAGGGAAGAAGCTAGATCATCGAAGTGGAGATCAGCCATCCCTTTGTTTACTACATGACACTCATGAAATCAAAGGGAACCCCATTTCCTAGGCTTAGCTTAACCTTAAAGACACACTTTTCCTCCTCTCTTTTTTCTCCCTCACTGCTGGAGTTTATTGTCCACTTGGTGCAAGGCACAGGGTTACAGGGTGTGAGGAAGGTGCACTCGTGTGGCTCAGATAGCAGAGTGGGGCTCTCTCAACTTCCTTTTTGGTGTTCTGCTATTTTGATATTAAAAACCAAACTGCTTCCCTTGACTGCAGTCTGCTTGGTCTTGGGGAGAGGAGGGGGAGGGACGTACAGCTCCGAGGGGAGGAGGAGCGCTCTGATGAGCCTAACACCTTGGAAGGAAGCCTGGAAGCTGGTGGTGGTCACTCAGGACAGGGGCTGCAGTGGGTTTTCCCAGGCTAGCTGCCAGGCTGCTGCTTCCCTGCAGATTCCCGAGCCAGGCCACAGATGATTGTGCTGGTGGAGGCCGGGGCAGACTCCGAGTGCTCTGGGGACTCCAGCACCATGGCCATGAGTCCACTCGGGACAGTGGACTTCCCTTAGAAGAAGCTAGCCCACTAGTGTCCTGGGTCTGCTTTGGGGAGGCCCAGGTGGTGGGGGATGGCTTTCCCAGGGTACTCGGCACTTCCGCAGGAGCTGTTACTGGAAGTGGAGCCCAGGAGGCACCAGCAGTAGTCGTGGGTGGCCACGAGTGAGCCGCTGGAGGGGATGGCCCCCATATTCTTGCTTGTGGGCTGGTGGAAACCTCGGCGGAGACCCCTCACAGGCCTTGGCGCGCGATCACTGACAGTGGGCACGGGAGCACTAGGCCATGGAGCCCATCTGCGTAAAAAAAAGGCGAGCGGCCGCTCCACGAACCACACACGCAGCCCCTACTCTCTTTCTTGTCCAACAATCCGACAATGTTTTCAAGGTACCACTAACTCGATCTTAAAATCGAATGACCTACAAATTTTACCTACAAGCAAATGATAGGCAAAGAATTGGCATCTGTATACCTAGACAGCATACCTAGGTCAGAACTTTAAAAATATAATCTGGTGACAAACTGTGTCATGCAAATACAGAAGCCATCCCTTTTAACACACCAGGTACTACTTGAGGGAAAACAGAGAAACATAGCTTTGGCGGCAGCATTTCTTGATTTGTCTTTGTAAGGTCACCTGAACTAGATCACCCCAGACTTTTGTAAATCTGAAATTCTGGGAATCTAATCTGAAAATCAGATCTGGAAATCAAATTTCCAGATTGGCAATCAAATCTGGAAATCACAGTGAGTTTAAGAACTGCTGTTATAGGAAGACGTTGTTGAGTCATTTGTTTAAATGCCAAGGGGCGGCAGGACACTACTGACACTGAACCTGAGAAAGCGGGGACACAAGAAAGGAAAGGAAAGCGATGTCCCGTTCTGGACCCAGAAAGTCCCTGGCAACACGCCTCCAAGAAAGAGGCAGGAAACTGTTCCCAGAGAAGAGGAGCCTGGAAAAACCCCAGGCCATTGTCGGCTAGGGCTGTGAATTATTTTGGCCGTTTTATGCTTGTGGACACTTCCTCCTTTCTCAAGGTGCTCTGGGGACAGCCAGTAAGGGACCCTGACATCTGTCCCCTCATTGCAGGAAGGACACAGTGAACGTGAGCCAGGGGCTGCATAAGCAGGGCCACCTCTTATAGTTCCAGAGCTTCCTTTAGGCTGAAAAGGGTCCAGTAGCCAGGAGCCCACCCTGCTTCTGCTGCTGCTAAGTCGCTTCAGTTGTGTCCGACTCTGTGTGACCCCATAAACGGTAGCCCACCAGGCTCCTCCATCCCTGGGATTCTCCAGGCAAGAACACTGGAATTGGGTGCCATTGCCTTCTCTGAGGAGCCCTCCCTAGAGACTAGAATTCCAGCCACTCCTGGCCCACCCTCCTCACCACCTGTCTCCTGCCTATCAACCAAAAAGCCCTGAGAAATGAGAAGATCCATAAGAAGCCTCTCAGCACACATACACCAACTTCAATATCCCCTACTACAGTGGGCTAAATGATGTCTCCCAAGTTCATGTCCACCTAGAACCTCAGAGTATGACCTTATTTGGAAACCTGAGTCTTTGCAGATGTTATTAGATGAGATAAGGTCACACTGGATTAGAATGGGGCCAAAACCCAAGGACTAGTATCCTTAGAAGCAGAGAAGATACGCACACACGGAAGGAGGGGCCAAGAGTGTAGTGATGGAGCCACAAGTCAACCACCGCCCAGGATTGCTAGAAGCCACTGACATCAGGAAGAGGCAAGGGAAAATCCTTCCATTGAGCCTTCAGGAGGGACACAGCCCTGATTTCAGATTTCTAGCCCCCAGAACCACAAGAGAGTAAATTTCTGTTGTTTTAGGCCACCCAGTCTGTGGAAATTTTTTACCACAGGAAGCTAATACACCTCCTTTCTTAGGAAGCCGAAGACTTTAAGTCACATTGCAACCAAAATCTAGAGGTTCTGCAACAACACTAAAAGGAATGCTTCCAGTACTGTAGCTGGCCCTGTCCTGGCCTCGCTGAGAGCAGCTCTCCTCACTCGGGCAGTCCTGCCTTTCCTCCTGTTCAGTGCCCACACAGGCCTGCTTTCACCCTGTCCACACACTGTACCTGTTACCCCGGCCAGCTACACACACTCTGTTTGCCATCCTGCACTGGCCCAGGCTGCCCCCACCACGTGCCCAGGGCACCTAGATTTCTCCCTCTGAGCACTTTCCACACTCACTCAGTGTGGCAGCTCTGAGAGGCCAGAGACCTTGCCAATCCTGTCCTCAATCACAGCCTGCTGCCTTCCCACACAGCTCACTACAGGGGAGCAGCCCAGCGAGTGCACGAGCCAATGCGCAAACAGCAAACTCAGCAGCATGCTCGGCCAGCCCTCGCTCTTCATTGCTCGGCACAGAAATGGGGTCAGTGTGAGTAATTCTGCCTTCTGGGTGACTTTTCACAGTGTCTCTCACACTATATAGAGCACTCATTTATTCTGTTATTCATTCAAAAACGTATGCATTGAGCATCTATGTGCCTGATATACTAGTCTGAAAGACAAAGAAAGGAAAAAGCAGACCCAGCCTGTGTCTTCATAGCATGACCAATGGTGGTGATGGGGTGTAAGTCAGTAATTAATAACCTCACATTAAAGCAGAAAAACAACAAAACAATCTTGCTCATGGGCCTGTTTCCTCTGGGTTCCTAGAACCTAGAACAGTACCTGGTACATAACAGGACTGCCAAAATTCTATATGGCTGGAGGATGAATAGATTGAGAATGGGTAGATGGATGGAAGGAGGGAAGGGAGAGTGCCTGGTATGTAACAGGCAGTCAATAATAGGATAATAATAGGATAGTCAACAATAGGATAGATGGATACACAAACAGAGGAAGACAGATGAGTGTATGGATATAGCCTCATACATAACAGGCAGTCAATGATGATGAACAAATGGAAGGACAGAGACAGATATCTAGGGAGCAAAGCACCTGGGATGAAATCTGTACAAAATACAACTTAACAGAACAAAAGCCTTCAGAGCCTTCTTAAGTGGTACCTCTGGAATCACCTCATTTCTTCCCAAAGCATCCCAGCTGCCTGCTAGCATCTGAAAGAAACAGTAATTCTAAATGAATCTGGTATCCAGATCTTCTGTAAACATTTAGTGGAAAATCAGCTTCACCAGCACAAATATGCTTGCTCTCGCTCCCCACCCCTCCCCTTCTCTCTGTAATGGGGGTTTTAAAAGCCTGTTTTGCTCGTTCTTCTCCACCACAGTGAGTGTTTACTGCTTTACAATGTTGACTCTTGCCAAAATGCACACCACAGACCACTTACCTGGCTGTGTCATTCTTAATTATTATTTTTATGATTCAAGTACCTAAGAGAGACTTTTCTTTGAGGGAATCAGAGCTGACTCTGAAAATGTACTTCCATTTACTATTGAGGAGTGGGATGGGGTGGAGTGGAAATACCACAACTGGAGAAGAAAAGGAAGGGGTGGGGGGGCTTCTGAGAGTGTATCCAGTCAAAGTCCCCTTCTATGGCAACCTGTAGTAGAGAAACAGTTTGCAATTAAAACAAAACAAAACCTAACCGAGCCCCAACATAAATATTCACTCCTGCATAAAACAGCTAGGCTCAGAACAACAGAAGAGGTCCTCATGTGCCTCATCTTTGGGTCTGGCTTGTATCAGGTTAAATTCTCTGCATTTCCAGGCTCTCCTTGGTCTCACTCAGTAATGAAGCTAAAGTCATTCAGACCCTTGGAGGCCTTTCTTCCCTTTGATTTCCCTCTGCTAAAGATAAGAATAACTTTCTGAGTCTCAGAACACTTGTTTCCCATGCTCTCAATTCAGGCCCCAAAGCACCATGACTCACTGCTTCATACTCTACCTCTCCACTGAGCACCTCCCATGTGTGGGGGACTGTGGGAGGCAATGAGAATTGAACACTGAACAAAACCGATATAGTCCTCATGCCCCCAACCTGCAACCTGGTGGGACCACTCAACAAAGACACAAACTCACACNCAGGCCCCAAAGCACCATGACTCACTGCTTCATACTCTACCTCTCCACTGAGCACCTCCCATGTGTGGGGGACTGTGGGAGGCAATGAGAATTGAACACTGAACAAAACCGATATAGTCCTCATGCCCCCAACCTGCAACCTGGTGGGACCACTCAACAAAGACACAAACTCACACAATAATCATCTAAAAGTTCACTTGCAAGGATATAAAAATGCAGCCGGTGGCTGGGAAGGAATGATGTAAGGGAAGGAAAGCAGACCCTCCCTCTAGGTGAGGCAGAGAGCCACATCAAGGCAAAGAGGGAAGTGGCTGATCAGCTACCCAGAAACAAAAGATTTTTGAGACAAGCATTAAGAATTCCCGTAGCATTGTGGTGATGGCTTCACAGGTATATACAGATGACAAAATTTATCAAATTGTACAATTTAACATGTGTAGTTTTTTGTATGCCAATTAAGTTGTTTAAAAAAGAAGACTTTCCCCCTAAATTTGCTGCCTAACTCTCAGGATTTCCAGGATGATGCAGGTTCCTATAGCTACAAGCTAATAAAAACAACTTGGCTACACCAAACATCCCACCCAGCCATATTCCTGTTCTTGACTGGCTCACAGCTTCATTCATTCCACAAGGATTTATTAAACAGCTACCATAGGTCAGATACTGTCTTCTGTGTTCTCCATTATAATACAAATAAAAACATACATAACCCAGTTCTCCTAGAGCTTGTAGCTTCCTACAAACGTATGCCCAAGTAGAATGCTGTCTACATACTAAGAAGGACTCGCAACATTCTCAGAACATGGATTTAAGGCTATTCTGAAGGACTTCCAATGTCATGACAGACAACAACGTATTGAAAGCTTACTATGCACCCAGCCCCTAAATGCTTTAAAGGTATTATGTCATGCAATTCTCCCCCAATCCCTTTAAGGTAAGTACTATTGTTTAAATCCAGTTAACAAACAGGAAAATGTCCAGTTAGGTGGTGGAACCGAGATATAAACCCAAGAGCCCGACTCTACATCCCACAATTTAAAAATCTCTGCTATAGCACTGTAAGGATAAGCTGCTCACCAACTGCCTCAGAAAGCCACTTTACAGTCTAAGCAATTTTTCCAGTACAAATTTTGCTGAGCACATTCTCTGACCCTCCCCCATCAGTACTTCCACCACCTCTGGAGCTTGACAAAGCCAAGTGTGAGAAGTAAGGCAGGCTCACATGTTTCAGAGCAGCAAGACTCTGCACAAGAGAGACTGACATCTCTCTGGTGCCAAAAGAAGCGCTCGACAGGACACAGAAAGAAAACCGCTTGACTGCCTGGCTACAGGCAGGGGGACACCCAGGGCTCTGGCTGTTCGGCTGGTCTTCTAAGACACAAGTAAGATACAAACTTACAGGGAGAGATCGTGGTTATGACAATGACAGAGTGCAGAAGAACACAGAAATCCTCTGAATCAAAGAACCTTTCCACCAGCCCCCATGCAAGACATTCAACCAGATCGTGTAAAAATCAATATGACTGCTGGCAGTTTATATGCAGCAAGGAGCCAAAATACATCAACGTTTGAGAATTTATGCACAAAATGATAAAAACCTCTGTGACAAGCCATGGACATCTGTATTAATAGCACAACTCCTATCATTAGAGTCATTCAGGGAAAACTAAAATAAACCTGCCTTAATCCAACCAGTCCATTCTGAAGGAGATCGGCCCTGGGATTTCTTTGGAAGGAATGATGCTAAAGCTGAAGCTCCAGTACTTTGGGCACCTCATGCGAAGAGTTGGCTCATTGGAAAAGACTCTGATGCTGGGAGGGATTGAGGGCAGGAGGAGAAAGAGAGAGGATGAGATGGCTGGATGGCATCCCTGACTCGATGGACGTGAATCTGAGTGAACTCTGGGAGTTGGTGATGGACAGGGAGGCCTGGCGTGCTGCGATTCATGGGATCACAAAGAGTCGGACACGACTGAGCGACTGAACTGAACTGAACTGAAGACAGCCTCCATGAAGAAACCAACTCTGAATGTCACAAGAGATACAAGAATGATTTTAAGAATGCAGATCCTGTCATACTTTCTTTCCTAGAAGGCCTTTTACCTTGGACAGCAGACACATTGGTCAAGAGGAGTCTGGCAATGCCTGAGCTGGTCCCAGGCCTCCAAAGGACAATGGGGTCCTCATGACAGTACTCACTAACACCCACAATGCCTCACAGGCTAAAGGACTCCCATCTGAGACCTGCCCCTTCCAAACCACATCCAGCTGCTCAGAGCCCCTACCTGGTAAATAGTTCCCTAACACTTAGCCCTACTGCTTACCTCATACACAAGACTCTCTTTTTTCATTAACACTTCTCAACATAGAATTCCCTAACTCTTCACAGAAAACTTGTAGAACCCTTTAGCACAAGTGCCTATCACAACTTTATCAAGCTCTGAAGGGAGGACAACTAGCAAATCCAAACTATTGCTAGAGTTCAGTTTCATTTCTACCTTTCTGGTCAAAATGAACTACCTTTCCACGGGGAGGGGCAGTGTGTCTATGAAGCAAGGACTCTAGAGACATACAGACCTTATGAGCAACCTGCCATGACTCAGGCAGACCTCCTGAGCTCTCTGGCCCTCAGGACAATGAAGAACAGGCGAGGGTCAGGGGCTGTTGGACAGAAGTCTGGGAATCACGTCCACGTGGTGATGGCTGAAGCCAGGGACAGGAGAGATTAATGATGACAGAAAGAGACAGACCCTCTGGTCTGGGAGGCAAAGGTGGCCTGGAACCTTGGGAAGAGCCATAGAACAAGAATGATGAGCTAGGAAGGGATGCTCAGAAGGGCTGAAGAATGCTTGGTGAGTACACCATCGATGAAGGCAAAAGAGAAGAGTCTCAAGAAAGAAGAAGGCCAAGAACAATCACTGGTTTAGGTAAGTGGGCAGCCCCAGGGACCTCTGAGACAGACAGCAGGTCCAAAGAGAGCTATGGGCAGAAACTGGACCTCAGGGCTTTCGGTGGTAGAGGCAGGAAACACAAAATACTCTCTCAAACACTCTAGCTGGGAAAACAGTAGCAGCACAGGACAGTACATAAGTGGGAGAGGTGCAGAGGGAAGTTTTGCTGGGATTGGTTTTTTGTTTCCTCTTGTTTAAAAGACAATAAAGACTTCAGCCTGTTTGCAGATGAAAGGGAAAATGTGCCACTAGTAAAGGAGGAGAGTCTAATGAGGGGAAGGAGGATGCTCTGGGCCCTAAAGTAATGGATCATGTGTCCAGAGAGGGAGGAGGGTTGCAACAGGGAGAGAGAGCTTTAAGAGCATCAGTAGGTTTTCCCTGGAGAGAAGGCTGACCAATCTCTCTACTGATTGTGTCTCCAACCACAGTGCATATGATACCACATGGCGAGTCATATTTGAAAATGAACGCACATTCCTTCCCAAGCACCATTCATCCTTCTGGAAGAAAAGCCAACACCAATGTGAGTGTTTTGGGAGAGAAGAAAAAAGATAAGGCTGCAGGTACTTCACTTGCTCTGAAGTCTTGTGATTTGGGGGTTGCTGTGTTTGGTTGTTGTTGCTCCTTCTGTTTTATATGAGAACCTGTCTCACTCCACAGAGTCCATACCTACTCATCATGAAAACCTATTTGAACGATTCAGCTAAGATGAAAGTTCTCCTGTCTTAATGGTTTCGATCTTTCATAACATTATTCAAAACTGCAGACCTTCATTCACATCCTTTGCCTCCTTTTAAAGTGCTGTTTGTGGCTCAGAGAAGATGGTGATAAAACCATTTTTTTAGATCAAGTTGAAGTTGGGAATGGAATTAGCATGAAAGAGATAAATAGTGCAGCAGAGACAATCAGTAAAAAGATGATCTGGATCACTACCTCCAGTTTAAAATCAATTTAGGGCAAAGACAACCAATTGCTCCTGAGAGCTATACAGTACACCAATTATTTATCCTCTGACAGTCATTTTTTAGTAAGGCCAAGAAACCAAACGAACTTCCCTGGTGGCTTAGACAGTAAAGTATCTGTCTACAATGCAGGAGACCTGGGTTCAAGCCCTGGGTTGGGAAGATCCCCTGGAGAAGGCAATGGCAATCCACTCCAGTACTATTGCCTGGAAAATCCCATGGACAGAGGAACCTGGTAGGCTACAGTCTATGGGGTCGCAAAGACAAACAGGAGGGAAGGAAGGACTGCCTGGCCCAGAGATCAGAAACCTACTGGTTAATTCCCACAAGCCAAGGCTGGACCACATATTGAGAGAGCAGATCCCTGTTTTAAAGAGCTTCCAATCTTGCTCCAGGAAAATCCAATGATGAAAACACTAAACAAATTGTGTCAGGGCACAGGTGTTCAAAACTAAAGCAATCTTTTACCTTGCAAAGCAAGCACTGCAGGCAAGATTCACTTTCACAAAGTGCTCACCTTGACAGCATCCACCCTGCACACACAACAGGGATTTATTTGCACACGACATTCTCTAATGCCACGTTACAGGAAACAAGAAGCATTTGCCTCGGCTGAGCCAAGACTTGAGAACTACCTATGGTGAGAACTTGACCATGGAAAATAAGGAAAAACTGCGAGAGAGTAAAGGAGGGAAACATGATTGGGAAAACCACAGGGCCACCCACGATATTTACTTCAAACAAGTTTTTACTTGGCTCAAGGTCCGATGGTCTCAAATTTAAGTGACCCCAGGGAAAGAACTGGCCACACAGTCCTACAGTCTCCTATTACTATCAGAACGCTGACCAAAAGCTCAGGGAGTATCTGTTCACAGTCCAGGTAAAACCAAAACTAGTGTCTAGAGTGACTTACAGTTTAAGGAAGGCGGCTGAGAGAGAGGGGATGGCGTTCTACAGACGAAATAAACAATCCCAGAAGGCACTGTGGGCAGAAATCAACTTCGCCAACTGAAGTTCAAAATTCCTTTCCAGTAAGTCAACTCCCCTTCACCAACTAAAGTTTTACCCCCCTAGACACTGCCTTTCAGCTGGGCTAAACTCTGTACGGGGCCATAGCCCAGGCCCCACGTTCCTGAGGCTTACACAGCCCTGCTTCTCCTCTGAACCTAAGCAAGCGCACATGCCACCCTATCCTCCTGGCTGGGCCTTTACTCCTGCTGTTCCCTCCATCACAATATTTAGCTTCCTGGTCTCCCCTCATCCAGATGGACTAATCCTTCCAATGCCATCTCCTCCATGAAGTCCTCCCAATGCCACATCACGCAGCCTGCGGCATCTCCTGCCACTCACACAACCAAACACCACTCCCCTCCCTGGAACCTCTTCGTGGCACTCTGTGCATTCAATGGCAGTTAATATGTTATTATCCTTTGCAGTATTCACTGAAACGTGAGCAGAGATAGCCTCTCCAGGGCTTGGTTTCTGGATCTTTAAAACAGATCCTAAAACATTGTTTGTAGGAATGCCTACAAACAACAAAAGGGAAAATAGACACNTGACCAAAGAAACATGCATATGTGCTAATTCATTTCAGTAGTGTCCGATTCTGCAACCCCATAAACTATCGCCGGCCAGGCTCCTGTCCATGGGATTCTCCAGGAAAGAATACTGGAGTGTGTTGCCATGCCCTCCTTCAGGGTGTCTTCACGACTCAGGAACTGAACCCATGTCTCTTAAGTCTCCTGCACTGGCAGAGAGGTTCTTTACCACTAGCACCACCTGGGAAGCCTGACTTAAGAAGAATGCAGAGGACACATCGCTTGAAAACAAAATAAAAAAAGCAAACACATAACACCCCACAAGTGTTCTCCATTAGATTTCCCAAAGCAAGTCATGACTTTGGAACCAACCCATTAACACAAATCAAAATAATTTGAACCAAATGTTCCCATTTAAAGGTCTGCTCCCCCCTTGAAGAGTTCTACAATGTTCTACCAGGGTAAATGTACTTTCACACACCAGGCCACCTCACTCCAGTAATTACCACCAGACTTGAGGTTTGCATGGCTCTAACCCAGCCAGCAAGTCTATGAATCCCAAAACCAACAGCAGAGGCCATGAGAGAGGTGGCAAGAGGTAGACACGACGGACGTGGGAAATTCCTCAACAGGATCTCCCTCTGAAAATGAAACAGTCTCTCTGGATTTTTGTTCCTAGAAGTCCTCCTTCACAGGACTCACACCCTCTTCAACTGGCCATCTCCTTTGCTCCAGCCAGAGGAATCTGTCACTTAGCAACTACTCTCCAACAAATACTAAGGAAAACTGGGAAACCAAAACCAGGAAGCCAAGATGAAGTCAGGCTTTTGAAAACTCTTGCTCCCTAGCATTCATGGGATAAGCTTCAAGCAGAGCCAATAGTTTCCATCAGACCTGGGGTCAGAGCAAGAGAAGCTCTGCAGAGGTGCCCTCCCCCGATGTCACTGAAGACTCACCCTGAACCACTTAGACCAGGGCAAAGGTTCTTATTAAACTTCAAGGACTCAATACACTGCAGAAACCACAGGATCCCCCAGCTCTCACCCAATCTGTCCTCAATTGCATGTAAGCATGGTGCCAACGAGGTCCTGGATTTGGCCCAGTGTATCTTCCAGCCTAGGCAACTGGCTTGGCACCACAATAACTGACATCACTGATTACATCCTCAGAGCCCTTCCTTAAAGCCTCACCTAAAGTCAGTCCCTCTCTATCAACTGTGATTTGTTTCTTGCCTGGCTTAGAGTTACTTTACCTTGTTGTTTTCTTTTTTTGTTTGCCTCCATGAACACAGGGACCCTGATTACTGCTGTTGTTATCCCTCAACCCCAGAGATGGGCACAAAGAAGGCACACAACTAATACTTACCTTCTGGATGGGATAAGACGGTGAGAGGAAAACCACACAGAGGCCCTCGTATATGCTCATGTGGTAAGAGATATATCCTAATACTTCTAACTTGCCTAAATAATCTATTATGGATCCAGTTTTCACAAATATATTATGACTTTTCACACTTTCAGTCTCAGGGAAAATAAATGAATTACATCTGTTTGCTATCTACTGTGTGAAAGTAACATTTCTTTTTATGTATCTAAATTACCTCTATTGAACCTTTATTCTTAGAGGGGGAATGGAAGGGAAAAAACTTGCAGGACAGATATTACAGGGGTGGCTAAATCCAACTGTTATCCTAGGGTGTGAATCAGCAAGCCCACACGTCCCCTAACCATTCCTTGATAATTTTCTCTTAGTTATGAAGGGAGTACACTCATGCGGAGCCTGAGAAGGCTACATGAAACTCCACAGATAACTTTTCTGATGACTCCACTGCCCAACTAACTAGGCTCAAAGACATCATGGCAACTACCACTGACTCCAGGCTCTCTCATTTGCTTACCTACGAATCTTATAACTATCTGAAATTTCTATCCATCTACTTGTTTAAATGGATCTGTCTTTTCCACATGAATCTGAGTTTCATAAGAGTAGACCCTTGCCTGTCTTGTTCCCAAGACTGCAGAACATTTTAGGCCCCATAAAACAATTGTCAAAAAAACTTAACAGTAACTATGTGCTTTGTGAGATTGCTTAGGCTTCTGAACAAAGATAAAGGGCTTGTTCCTTCTTGAAAGAAAAAAAATAATCTATGGATTATTCCTCCATGATGAGGTAAGGATTTGCTAGCCCCTCCCCATCATATATTCACATGGCTCTGAGTAAACTCAGTTCAGGTTCCACCCAAAAACTATGTAAACTTAGCTTTTTTAACATCTGCAAATTCATAAATCACACTAATCACGATGATACAGGGACTCACCAAACTACCCAGGCCCTGAATGAACCTATTCAGCAAGACTAGAGTCAACAAACGTGGCTGATTATATTTTCCAAAAACAGCCCCACCAACACAGCCCATCCCACACGTTACTCTTACAATAAGTGAGACACAGACACTCCTCCATCAAGCAGTGGGGCCTATGTTCCCCTTCCCTTGAACCAAATGGACCACTGCAATGTCCTCAACTGAAAGAACACATGGGAGTAATGCTGCAGGACTTTAGAGGCAAGATCAAGAGCCAAGATGGCATTTGCCCAGTGTGCACGCCCTCCTGCTCTTGACACATGACTTTGGAGCCCACAGCCTTGTAGAGGTGGAGAGACCACACAGAGAGACCACATAAAGAGATGCCCAGTTGCTCCCACCTGCTCCCACCATCAGCTCTTCCGGTCCTCCCAGCCCTGGTGCCATGCGAGTGGACCAGAGAGATGATTCCAGCCCCAGCCCTCAGTGACAATGGGCAGAGCCAAAACAAGCTGCCCCTGATGCGCCTTGTCCACAATGCAGATCCATGGGTAAAATAAATCTTGTTGCTTTGAAACCATTGAGTTTGGATGTACTGTGTGTTTCAGCCACCAAAGTTGCAACACATACAAAATCAGTAGTAACAGTCTCTCATCTGTAGTTTTCACCTCCATTTCTGGGGGGTAGGGGGTGGTTCAGTCCACACACAGTGTGTGTGTGTATATATATACTAGATATATATTATATATATAGAAATATATGCAGTATATATATATAGAAATATATATATATATATACACACAAATGTACAACCCCAAAATTTCTGGATCAATGAAACTCACAAAACAAGAAGCAGGAAAAAAAAAAATACAAAACCGCACAGCACACAAAGCTTTTCCAAGTTCGCTAGTCTCTGAGCTCTTTAGACTTGAAGAAGCTGCTCTTTGGCCAGCTGCCGCTTTCTCCCTTCACTGTACATTTCATTCCCCCAAACAGAAACTGGAAAGTAAGAACACTCCCTTTTGAACAAGCTCTTTTTACCAGCTTGTTCAGTCACTCTCAGGAAAGCCTCACTCTGAACTTCTTTTGTTTTGAATAAGCTGGAATAGGGATTATCTACCTATGTAAGAGTGCTCTTAGGTCTGTTTTGGCAGACGTTAATCAACTAAACTTGGAGGGATAGTCTTCTAATCTGGAGAATCCTTCATGTCTCCTATTTGTTGAAAGAACATTTCATATGCACATGTTTATGATCCCACATGGGTGTCAGCATCAGACACACACGAGTCCAAATACAAGCTCAACCACTCAGCAGTTGTGGGACCCCTGGCAAGTTATTTGACTTCTCTGTGTATCAGTTTATTGTACCTGTGACAGAGACAATAATAACCCTCAAAGGGGTGCTGTGCTGTAAGAATTAAATGAGGTTAGTACAACTAACACTTATAAAGTGGTTACCATACGTCAGACACTGTTCTAAGTGCCTGAAGGCACTCGGACCATCCCTGGCCCACAGTGGGTGTCCATAGGCAGTGGCTGCCATGAGCATGGTTATTACTAATGTAACATCATTAGATGATGACATATTCCTCTGACTGAAGCCATAACCCTTGGGGTAACTCTGTAAACATCAACTCTTATTACAGCGCAAGAGCCATGGGCCTCAAATTTATAATCAACTCATAAACCTGTAAACTCATAAGATGTATAAGAATCAAATGAGGTGCCTGTTAAAAAGAAGATCCCTGGCTATGTCTCCAGAGATTTTGATTTAATAGTCTGGGATGGAGTCCAGGAAGTTGCTTTCTTAACACCCCCACCCATTCACCAGTTACTCCAACAAACCCTGTCCTAAAGATGCTGCTGTAAATATCTGGACTGAATCAATCCTGATGTCATAGAAAGAGCACATGCTCACAGTGAGAAGTCNCAAGGGCTCCATTCCTAAGTGAGGCAGGCATGGCAACCAAGGCACTGGACTCAGACAACATGGGTTTAAATCCTAGTTCTGTCATGAACTAGCTCTGCAATCTAATGCTCTATGCCTGGATTTCCTCATCTGCAAAATGGTTATAATAACAGAAGCAGTCTTTTGTGAGCTTTGCAAGTACTGTATGAGTGAACACAAACATAGAGCCTTGATCACAGCAAGTGCTCAATTAAACGAAAGCTATTACTGCCTAGCTCACTTTGTTATTAGCCAGCCATTACTGGGCTTTTCTTCTGTACCATGTGCTAATCATAGGTTGCCAATTAGTCCCCTAAAGCCCTGTGAGTAATGAATGTAAAGCACTGAGCTCAGTGACCTCAGAAACATAGAAAACGCTTGATAAAGGGAACCCACCCTTGCTACTATCATTATCAAATCAAACCCAAAACACCCCTTCACTCAGTTCTACAAAGATATCTGGGTAATACAATTCGAAGAAAATCACATATTAGGCATCTATTTTATAACACATAAACCAGATCTTTTTGATGAGTCACAGCCTCTAGTTGCAAAAAGCCTTGATTATTACCTTGAGAATTTCACTCTAATACAGATTTCAGGACCCAGAAATTAAATGAGTAAGGCCTATTGGATGCTCTCTTACACAAGGATTCTATGGCCTAGAAGGAAGAGAAGGGGCTTCTATACCACAAATTTCACCTCTGATGGTTCGAAGTGCCATGCACTTTGAGAATACCCATTTAAATTCCAGATGAGTGTGTGCTGGTAAAGCATGTGCTTTATACCACTTCATGAGCTAGGCAGAGCCACCCAACCATGAAAGAAATATCAGGAAAAGAAAAAGATACAGTACAAACTTAGTTCCAAAAAAAAAGTCAATCCCTAAAAGCACTTCCTTCTATTTCTGATCCAACTGTTTTCTATCAGAGATAGATAAAATTGACCCTCCACCTGCCCCAGGCTGCTTTGCTTTGACAAATGACAGTGCTCACACTGGACCAGGTAGAATATAGCCTCAGTATCGTTAAGTCAGGTTCTATTATTAACAATAATCTTGGTCCACATAGTAGGAATAGCACTTTTCAGGTGGTATGGCACATTGGGTAATGGTCACATTAGCCAGGGGTCACAGATCTTTAACGTAAGCTTCTCTGCAATGTGACCTTGCCCTTCATCATTTCTCCACTCCCTTGAATCTCAGCTGACCTTGTGACTTGCTTTGGTCAGCAGAATGTGGTAGAAATGATGCTATGTGAATTCCAAAGCCTGGGCCTCAAAAAGAGCTGAAGCTTCCACCTCTGCCATCTTGGAACACTATCCTGAGACGGAGAAGCCAAGGAAGAGAGACCACATGGGGAGAGAGAGGGGTCCTGTGTCCCAGTGAAATCCATCTGCATGAGCAAGCCCAGGAGAGGCAAGAGTAGCATCCAACCAATCCACTGAGTCACCAGAAGAGACTCTAATAACTATTGCCACCTTCAGTCTCAAAGGTTTGGGGTGATTGGTTGTACAGCAAGAGGTAAGTGATACATGTAGACTAATTGGAGTTTAATTTTTGAAATGAGTTTTCAAAACAATCCTAAACTTACCTAACTCAATAACAGGCAAAATCCAGATTGCTGGAACTCAGGAATAGCAGCTACCTTAGGAGAGGAGGAATGGGATGGGAAGGGAACTTTATGGGATGCTGATAATTTTATTTCTTGGCTTGAGTAGTGATTACATGGATACGTCCACTTTGTGATAATTTATCAAACCCTCCAATTCTGAGCTGTGGACTTTTCCAGATATATACTAAACTTACGTTTTTAATAGTTTAAAATAAACCTCTCTTGNGAATGGGATGGGAAGGGAACTTTATGGGATGCTGATAATTTTATTTCTTGGCTTGAGTAGTGATTACATGGATACGTCCACTTTGTGATAATTTATCAAACCCTCCAATTCTGAGCTGTGGACTTTTCCAGATATATACTAAACTTACGTTTTTAATAGTTTAAAATAAACCTCTCTTGGAAAAATCTCTTTGAGAAACAAAGGTATGTGGCTAAAGGAAATAAATAATCATGCTCATAATTTTTTTTGTTGATGAAAATTTCCTCATAAAAGCATATAACATACACAAGCCCAGTTTTTAAAACTCAGCCTCACTTTTTAACTATGAGCATGTTTCTTCCTTGCCAAAAACATGACCCATTTATGAGTCTAAAGATATCCCCCGAAATCCCAGGAAACTCTGTAATGCCTGCTGCTGCTACTGCTAAGTCGCTTCAGTCGTGTCCAACTCTGTGTGNACAAGCCCAGTTTTTAAAACTCAGCCTCACTTTTTAACTATGAGCATGTTTCTTCCTTGCCAAAAACATGACCCATTTATGAGTCTAAAGATATCCCCCGAAATCCCAGGAAACTCTGTAATGCCTGCTGCTGCTACTGCTAAGTCACTTCAGTCGTGTCCAACTCTGTGTGAACCCATAGACGGCAGCCCACCAGGCTCCCCAGTCCCTGGGATTCTCCAGCCAAGAATACTGGAGTGGGTTGCCATTTCCTTCTCCAATGCAGGAAAGTGAAAAGTGAAAGTGAAGTTGTGTCCGACTCTTAGCAATCCCATGGACTGCAGCCTACCAGGCTCCTCCGTCCATGGTATTTTCCAGGCAAGAGTACTGGAGTGGGGTGCCATTGCCTTCTCCACTGTAATGCCTAGGTCAAGATATTTAAGTCCTGGTTTGAAATTTTCATGTCATTTCAGAAACATTGTATAAATCACTTACAAAGTAAAAGGTCCTCAGAGCTTCTGTACACACAGGTATATCTCCTTTGATAGGTCACATGATTAGGACACATTTGATCCTGTACAAAACATCTCCTGAGACACTTGGTCCACTCCAAAAGTTCCTCGAAATCTGGTCCTATCAAAAATATCCACAAGTGAACTTCCTTGGTTGTACAGTGGGTAAGAATCCACCTGCCAACGGGAGGGACAGGGGTTCAACCCCTGATTCAGGAAAATTCCACATGCCACAGAACAACGAAGCCTGTATGCCATAACTACTGAGCCCACATGCTGAAACTACTGAAACCCATGGACCTGGGCTCTGTGCTTCGCAACAAGAGAAGCCACCGCAATGAGAAGCCGGTGCACAGCCCCCACTCTCTGCAACTAGAAAAAGCCCGCACACAGCTACAAACACCCAAAGCAACCAAAAATAAACTAATCTTTTAAAGGCAGGATATTAAAAAAACAAAAATATATCCATGAGTTTACTTGGTCCATGCCAAATGGTCCTTGATATTCAGGGTCCTGCCAAAAACATGCACATTTGGAAAATTTCTGAGTTCAAATAGCCATAACACTTACTTACACTTTCAGTTTATGGAATTAATATATTAAAAAATATTACCATGTCTTATTGGTCCAATAACTGTACTGAGGCTGTACGCCAATAATAACCATTCTTGCCTCAGTAGTCTAGCTGGGGTTAGGTAGATGGTTAGGGTTCGAATCCCACAGAAGAGCAGAATTTATATTAACTATGTATGCCCAGGAAGAGTCCTACAGTTAGAGAAATGTACAGAGGATGACTGGCAAGTTGAGGACGGAATCTTGCAGTGCGTGCATGGTGTATTAATGCGTCACTGGGCATTTGGCGGAATGTTGCTGGGTCCTTCAATAAGGGCAGAGTTTGAAAGAAGGAGCTTGGTCAAGCTGCTTCGTAAAACAAGCAGCAAGTGTAATGTAAACACTTAACAAAGTTATTTTGCTTGTATGGGAGGAGAGAGAATGGGTGTGGCTCTCCTACCACATAAGAGGTCTGGTGTAACAGTAACCATGAAAAGAATATCAGGCATCTAATTAAGCCCCATACAACTATACCAGTGCCCAGGATTAAGGGGCAATATTACCTTTGAATCAATGCTCTCTACAAGGTAACACTGCAGTATCTATAAAAATGTCTGTCACTCTTTGGAAACGTTTTTGTGGGTATGACTCCCATACTTAACTGTCAATCAACAGCGACCACCAACCCCCCTCAGCTAGTGCCTACCTACTGGCTGATTCAGCCCACCCAAACCAGGATTCAATACATAAGACGTTTAATTAGGTCTCCCCTACAAGTGACCACTGGACATATAGCTACGGAAGAAATAAACAACTCTTTTTCTGTTACTCGGCAATGTGTCATCTTTGAAAATTCCACCAGAGTATGACAGAAATAGTAAACTCACAATAGAAAAGCCAGTGCTGCATTATAATGGCTTTTATTACCGTTTTCATTTCCTTAAAAGAGAAAGAACTAAAAGGCACTGACACTATGAAGAAAGAAGAACCTGTAATGCCCGATATATACAAGTCAGGATTCAGATAACATTGCCATCAGTCAAGATGGGACAGGAAAACAGCGACACAACACTGATGTTAAAGGAAAGGAAGGGAAACCCCAAACAGGTTAAAACAACACAGAGAAGAACCAAATGCATCATTGGCACCTCTAAGAACTCATCATGATACTCATGATGATGAGACCCTGTTAAAACTGCCAGAAAGAAACTCATTAAAGAGACAAGTAAAGAGAACGGAAAGTAGACTTCCAGCTCTAAACCCAGCTCTACCACATGGAAGCCAAATTCTAGAGGAGTATAAAATGACCATTTTTCACACACAATGCCTATGCTCAAGATGACGACAGATTTCCTATTTACACAACTCATGACAATATTCAATATTTAAGAACCAGTTCCACATTATGCCATGATAGCACCTTAAAGGTGGCACGAATGCAGTGCAATTATTTACTGTGCATGGTGTCTCACTGGTTTAGACCATGCCACTGGTTCATACACTAACAAGTTCAGTTATTTACTGTGCGTGGTGTTTCACTGGTTTAGACTACGCCATTGGTTCATACACTAACAGTGAAAAGGTGAAAAGACACTTATAGATATACATATAAAAAAGTATTGCACTTGCAAGGAAAAGAAATCGCATCAATAACTCTTCACTGTACATGATGGATTTCAAAACTGCAAATATAAGGGTGATTACTCCTAACAAGTGCACAAGTGAGAGGATGCCTGTTTCATTTTCCACAATCACTGTGACCAAAAAAATACCTTTTGAGTCTAACGTGTGAGCATATGACAAAGGAACGTAACACCCATTAAGTGTCAAGCATCTTGATTGGACTGCCATTTCTGCCTTTGGAAAAGGCAAATGAAACTTTTAAGCATATGAAGAATGCAAAAGAAAATTCAGATGACCTAATAGATTTTGTGGAGAAAATGCATGCCCATGGAAGACATAGCAGATCTCCCCCAGAAACTTGCAATGTTTATACATCAGTGCTGAACACAGATCACAGGATGAACAATACAGTGGATGGCTGGCAGAGCAAATTTCAAGAGCTGATGGCAGTGCACCATTCTTCAATCTGGAAATTTACTGACATATTAAAAGATGAACAACAAAGCAATCAATAAGTTAGCACCCAAGTTCTTGGTGGTCGCACACAAATACAGCCATCAATTATGCAACAATATGAACAAAAGCAAAACCATATTACTGAAATTGTTTACAAATATAGTGAATATAAAACCAGTAATCAGGTCAACATATATCTAAAAGACTGCTCACTGACTTAAGAGTAACCCTGACAAACTTTACCATGAGGACGAGCAAGAATAAATGTGAAAACCAAAATCCATCATAAATTACAATAAAAATAATGTAAAGAAAAATTTAAGTTAAATGTTTGCAAAATTGAATGAATCATGGATCAAACATCTCAATGGATATTTGGAAAAGGATCAAATTTCAGTGATCTCTTGGCAAAATTAAATGCTTGTATTATTTAATGAATCACAGGCTAAATGTCTCAATGAAAGTTTCAGACAGGACCAAATTTCAAGGACTTTTTGGCATAGACAAAACGGTCTGCAAGAGATCACACAAACTCCGTAAGACCACACTTCTCTCATCTCACTGTCCCCCAACCCCAGTATTCTCATCCTAAAGACAAGCAGAGTCACTTGTTCACAAAGAAAGAACTCAACATATGTCTGTGGTTGTTAGGACACCCCAAAGCCTTTAACAATGTTTATATCCCTTGACTAAGTAACTCCTCTTCAAGGAGTCTGTTCAAAGGAAATAATTTTATTAAATGGAGACAAAGATTTACATTTGATATTACCAAATTTTTTAACATAGAAAAACTTAAGAATGGAAATCCTTTAAATGTTTAAAGTTAGGAGATTAGATTAGGAAATGCTATATATCCATAAAGCAGAAACACAAAGACATTTAAAATGACATTAAGAAAGAGAAAAGAAGGAATTCCCTGATGGTCCAGTAGTTAGGACTTGGTGCTTTTACTGCCAAGGGCTCAATCCCTGTTCTGGGAACTAAAGTCTTGCAAGCCCCATGGTGTAGCCAAAAAAAAAAAACAAAAACAAAGGAGAGAGAGAAGAGGTTCTCTCTTTGTGGTAGGATTCTGAGTGTCTTTCTTCCTGCTTCTTCACAGCTTTCAGTACTTCTCAGACTTTCTACAAAGTGCAAGTGTTCTTCACTTCTTACTTTTATAATCAAAACAAAGGAAAAAACCAGAAAAATGCATTGAACTGAAGGTAATTAACATTATAATCTTTCTCTTTAAGTAACCGTTTTTGATTTTATCCATTATTTACATTCCTTGCCTGGAATCATAACTTCAGCTGTTTACATACCTTGAACATTCTACCAGAGTCAACTCCCAATGAATCACAATAATCTATTTATCTTTCTTTCTTCTCCTCTAGGCTCTTGAGTTCTTCATTTTCTTTGTAAACCCAATGCTCAACATAGTGTCTCTGCCTTAATGGGCACTCAATATATTTTGACTGAAAGCGGCTGGATGTCAGAGTTACGACAAGAGGATTTACCTACTGCCTGGCAGCAGGGGCCATGTTTCCCTACATATCCCATGCCTGGCACACGAAAGATCTAAAATAAGTATATGCTATTTGTCTTAGTCTGAGTTGCCATAAAAAAATTTGAGACCGGGTGGCTTAAACAATAGACATTTCTCAAAATTCCAAGAATTGGATGTCTTGAGATCAGGCTCCCCGCATGGTTGGGTTCTGGTGAGGACTCCAGTCCTGCCTTGTGGGCAGTCACCTCCTTGCTGTGGGCTCACATGGCACCTTCTCTGTGCGTGTGCACAGGGTTGAGGGGCAGGGAAAGCAAGCAAGCACAAGTGCACACACATGTCTCTTCTTATAAAGACACTAATCCTATGCAACACCCCCCCCCCTTAAGATCTCATCTAACTCAGTTAGCTCCTTATAAGCCCTGTCAAATAGTCGCATTGGGTATAAAAGCATCAACATATAAGTTGTGGGGGTGCACAATTCAGTCTATATCATTAGTAAATGAAAACTGGTAACATTTCACCTCACCAGTGGATCACTAAAGTGACACCAAAAATAGATTATTGCCTATGACCAGAACAACGTCTGATAGGGTGCACCAAAGAGAAGTATAAGATTTTGGTATGTCTTCCTAATTTCATGCAGAACAGCAAGTCAAGAAAGAATATGGGCAAACACAAAAGACCCCAAACAGCCTAAACAATCTTAAGAAGAACAGAGATGGAGGAATTTTGTTCCTTGCCTTCAGACTATACTACAAAGCTATAGTCATCAAAACACTATAAGCCTAGCACGAAAATAGACACACAGATGAAACAGGGTGGAGAATCAAGAATAAACCCACACATTCATGGTCAATTGATCTACAACAAAGCAGGCAAGAATATACAACGGAGAAAAGACAGACTCTCTTCAACAAGTGGTAACAGAAAAACTCGACAGCCACATGTCAAAGAAAGAAATGAGAACATTCTCTAACATCATACACAGAAATAAACTCAAAATGAATTAAAGACCTAAATATAAGACTGTATAAGACTCCTAGAGGAAACATGGGTAGTGCACTCTTTGATATAAATTGCAGCAATATCTTTTTGGATCTGTCTCCTAAAGGAAAGCAAATAAAATAAAAAATAAAGACACGGGGCCTAATTAAATTTAAAAGCTTTTGCACAGCAAAGGAAACCATCAACAAAATGAAAACATAACCTACTGAACAGGAGAAAAGATCTGCAAATGATACAACCAATAAAGGACTAATATCCAATAGATATAAACAGCTCAACATTAAAAAAAAAACAAAAACTTGATTAACAGATAGGAAGAAGCAAATAGGTATTTTTCCAAAGAGAACATGTGGATGGCTAGGAGGTACATGAAAAGATATTCAACACTGTCAATCATCAGGGAAATGCAAATCAAGACCACAGTGACCTATAACCTCATGCCTGTCAGAATGGCTGTCATCAAAAAGAACATAAACAACAAATGTTGGCCGAGATGTGCTGGAAAGGGTACCCTCATACACTGTTAGTGGGAATGTCAATTGGTGCAGCCACTGAGGAAAACAGTACGGAGGTGTCTCAAAAAACTAAAAATAGAACAACCATACACCAGAGCAATGCCACTCCTGAGTATATACCCAAAAGAAAGCAAAAACACTAATTCAAGAAGATACACTCACCCTAATGTTCACAGCAGCACTATTTACAACTGCCAAGACACGAAAGCAACCTAAGTGTCGACCGACAGACAAACAGATAAAGAAGATGCGTTACATATATACAATGGAGTACTATTCAGCCATTAAAAAGAACCTAATTTTGCCATCTGCAGCAACATGGATGGATTTGGAGGACATTAAGCTAAAGTGAAGTAAGTCAGACAGAAAAAGACAAACACTATATGCTACCACTTACATGCGGAATCTAAAAAATATAAAAAACTAGTGAATATAACAAAAAAGTAGCAGACTCACACATACAGAGAAGAAACTAGTGGCTACCAGTGTGAGAATTGGAGGCAATAGAAGGGGGCAGACGAGATATAAACTGTCGGGGGTAAGATAGGCTAAAGGATGTACTTACAACACAAGGAATGTAGCCAGTATTTTGCAGTAACCATAAATAGAAAGTAACTGTTAAACACTGTATAATTTTTTAAAAATTTTTTTAAAGAAAGAAAGAATTTGGATATGGGTGTGATATGTACAAACCTGTTGTGCTTTAGAATGACTAATGAAAAGACAGTTACGTCTGGATCTAGATGCGAAACATAGGAGGTGAGAATGTATTGGTAGATGCATTTCAGGAGTCAGTTGAGTGCTGTGGTGCTCATAGTAAGGAGAGAGGGCGAAGATCAGGTGCAAGGGGTATCACCCAGGTCAGATCCACATGAAATTGTTACCAACTGGATGAGAGACACAGAGAATGAAAAAGTGGCAAAGGGGAAGAGACGAGATAGGGAGAGGAGAACTGATCATCCAAAGACCTAGGGATGGGAGGAGGAGGATATGCTTCGCAGAAGGTGGTTTGCATATGACATATGTTGAATCTGGGCTGCCAGGAGAGATGCAGGCAGAGATGCTAGTCAATCCATCAGAAATGGATGCAGGGAACCCCAAGAGAGAAATCAGGCCAGAGGTGGGTACCTGAACATCATCCACAGAAGTAAGATTGCTAAGGAAATTTAAGTGAACTGAGCACAGAAACTCAGAGACTATCTTCTTTGGACAGCAGAAAAAGAGGCCAAAAAACCAAGGAAAGGAAATGAAGAAAGGTAGAGAGGCAGGAGGAGAATTAGGATAACACAGTACCACAAACCAGAAAAGCAATGTCTTCCGGTTGGATGGAGTACTCAGTATCAGCAGGGGCCAGAAACATCGACTGGCCGAGACAGAGCATTTGGATCTGGCTCCTATGTGATCAGCAGGACAGGGTGTTTCAAAAACATGGGGAAAGCAGAGCAGGGAGCTGCAAAAAGCATGAAAGAGGCAGCTACTAACAGGCTGAGTACATAGGTGTGTGCCAGGCATCATGATAGGAATTTTGTGTGGATGTATCATCTTTAATCCTCACAAACATCCCTTAAAAGTAAGTGCTATGAATAATTTGTATCCAGAGCATTTTGCGGATAACTTAATGAAAGAAGCATACCTTTAAAAAAAAAAAAAAAAACACCTCTCATACATATTTTGATGTGGCTATGGAGATTTGAGAGCAAGCATGTAGCTGGAAACTGGTATCAGGGAAAATGGTACAAACTCAGAGGGGCTGATATGGAATGGTCTGGCTAGGTGACTAAAGCACATGATCAAAATGTTTGTAATGGCAAGTGTGTGTGTGTCTGGGGGTGGGGTCTGGCTAGGTGACTAAAGCACATGATCAAAATGTTTGTAATGGCAAATGGGGGTGTGTGTGTGTGTGTGTGTGTGTGTGTGTATGATCAAAATGTTTGTAACGCCAAATGGGGGTGTGTGTGTGTGTGTGTGTGTGTTTCTCTGGCTCCCACAAGAACTGCTTGGGAGAAAAACATGCTTATGTGGTCAATCAGTCCCAGTGCAAACTCGTACCATTAGCAACAATTTTTGAAGGCTGATATTTTTGCATGCACCTGCACAGCTATAGTAATTAAACTCTCAGTTCAGCAGGCCATTGATTGAAAAAAAAAAAAATCAATGTGATGACTTACAGGTCATCACAGCTATGAAAAATGTGTTCAAAAATTATACAGAAAAATAGAGTATAATATACTCTAGGAAATATTTCCAACTTGTGGAAATTTAACACAAATGGGAAAATTAGGAGGTTTGGGAATCTTTCACTACTTCTTCCTACCCTCTACCACAACTCATTATCTACCACAAAATAATTTTTCATCATCACCACAGTTGTCTTCAATAGCATGAATTAAAAGATCCAAAAATCAGCTTGCTTTTCTCAGCCAGATACTTAAATCACACTTGATAGTAATGAGCGGTTTTGTTAAAATTGATTTTTTTTTAATGTTAGCAATTCAGAGCTTGTAAGAAGCCCCAATAATAGAAGCCTCTTTGGATTTAGAAACCCATAAATCTGTGGATGCTGTTTGACATTTACTGAACATGAATAAAATCCCCATGTGCTGTGTTTCTGAGGTTTGGCCAGCATTTGAGGGATATGACTTGACTCGCATAGACAGGCTCAAAGAGGTTTGTCCTGGACCAATATCCTAATTGCCCCTTTCTACTATTCCCATCAGGCCAAAAGCATCTACCAATTGTACCTCTCCAAGGCAACAATGGTATAAAACCCTGAGCGTGAAAGTTGCTTCTGCCACTCCCTACTGAGAAGTGGTTCATGGCTGGAATCAGTTTCATCCCCTGCTTGCATGATGGGAATATCAGAACCATGAACTGAAAACGCTAGGTCCACAGGGCACACAGCAAGAGGCAGCAGAAAGAGTCAGACGCCCTGGCACCCCTCTGGATTCTCCCTTACCTTCTGGGCTTGATGACACTGGGTAAGCTCATCGTTCATTTCCTTTAAGTTTCACACTCTCCCCAATGAGCATATCGGGTTTCATCAATTAGCACTGAAGTTTTGCTTTTTCAGTCCGGAGACCCCAATCCCATCATGTCATCCCTCACTCTCTCCTACTGTGAGGATCTAAGGTGCCCACCACTCCACAGATCTGTAGCTTTTTGAAGCTAGTCAGGATGGAACTTGTAACAACCCTTTCCAGAACCAGTCTTTCTTGCTGACGTGGGTGGAAAAGGAGGTAGCCTCACTCTTATAATCATCTACTGGAGAAAAACCCCTCAGGAAGCTGATGCTCATTCCTACTGACAAAGGTTTTCAGAGGATCTCAATGTGATCCATTCGCAGGGTGACCATATCCAAAGCAAGACAGTTCTGAGAAAAGGGGACTATTTAAAATCATTCTGAGACAGAAGCTGTGACCCAAGACATACAGTCCATCCTGGCCGGGTCCTCGGCTGGGAGGAAGAGGGTACACAGCCTTTCTTCTCCCTTCTACCAGGTTTCAGTCAAGGAAATCCAGAGATCGGAAAGTATGGCAACCTCAAAGCCTCCTCCCTTCCCTTTCAGGACCAGCCCTTTCCCTGATTTAACAAAAGCACATGCCTAACCAGCACTTACAACCTACACAGTCAAACCATGCCTTTCCCTTCAACACGGTGACCAACTTCCAACAACAGCAACAGTGAAGACCTGAGCACATTTAGGTAGGTCAAGCAGAAACACAGTCAGACACGCTGGTTTGGGCTGAGGACAAGGTCAAGCTGATGGAGGTGAGAGGCAGCTGCCCTACAATCACCTAGCACTGCAGGCAAAGTCTCGGTGGGGGAGGCAAAGACCAGATTCGGGCAACACCACATAAGAGTGCTGAGGGTGCTGCCAAACCCCAGAACACAGAGAATGCCCCACATGACAAGTCCTTGTGAAATCAGACCATCCCCAGGCTCATAGCTGCTATCAATGACCAGTCCCCTGCATAGCAGGGCAAAGCCTTTCTTTGTAAACTAACCCAAAGGCAACAGTATTTCAGTTACAACTAATCATCAGGAAAAGGAAACCAAAGTCATGTCAAAACAAAAGCCTTTGGGAAAAAGATAATGTATATGTTTAATTTTCATTTCCCCAACCACTGACAGAATTGTCCAGGAAGGACCCTGCTTTATGTGTCAATCTTAGAAGAAACAAAAAGGAAATAAAATAATCTTAATTAATAATGATGTGTTTTATGATGCATATTCTATAAGCCCAAGAAAAGTCTGTGACAAGAAAAATTAGATCAGTAAAAGTGGAATAGTACAGGGTGTAGGAAGAATCCTTCATTAAAGCGCACTCCAATTTTTTTCCCTAAGAAAGGGCAGAGATGTCAAAGAGGACAACACTTTCCATTTTTCACAGCCACTTGTCTTCAGAGTATCTCCAGCATTTCATACAACCTGGTAGAGCTTCCCAGGGACTTCCAGGCTGAGAACCCAATACGGAGATAACGCCTACCCGAGAAAGAACTTCCCAAAGCAAACCATCTATTCCCTCAGGAGAGTGTGTGTTAACTGTTCCCAGAACAACCCATCCACCAGGCCTACTTCAATCCTTGGTAGACCAAGAAAAGCCAAGGGAAAAAAGACGAGCAAGAGTGATGTTGAAATTAACTACAGTGCTGGGAAAGAGAACATAAACTACAACATTTAAGGAATAAAAACTGTATCAACACTTCCTGGAAGCCAGGGGAGTCATAGCTGGTGACAATTGATACTGAGCTCTTACAGGAGCAAGACACTATGTAAGCACTGAATATTCGCACTAAGCTCAGCCCCCAACAATCCTGAGAGGTGGGCTCCATTACCATTCTCATTTCGGAGGTGAGAAACCAGAGGTGGCTTCTAGATTTTGAGAAACCAGAGGTGGCTTCTAGATTTGGGTCAGCAGAGGTAGAAACGGGCCCCCCCATTAACTCAAGTGTCCACACTGGTGACCTCTACACTATATTCAATATGTAACTTTCTATTATTGGTCACTCAGCTGGTGAAGGCGGGAGGTGAGGACTGGACCCCAGGTCTTTCTGGCCCTAAAGCCCCATGCTCTTAACCCACACTCTACACAGTTACCTGGATGACAGTACTAGACATCCTGCCCTGAACTCCATGAATATGACAAATTCTACTCTCATTATTAACAACAGAGTACATCATTTATGGAGGGCTTGTCGGGCCAGGATAAGAAAACTTTTGCTTAGAGATGTTAAGTTGACTCAGATCCCACACGTGCAGAGGAGCCAGGATTTGGGCCGCGTCCCTTGGAATTCAAAGACTGAGCTCTCAACCCCTCCATCAGAGGCCAGGGCTATAGCAAGACCATGACCACAGGCCAAGGACCGTAATATAAACAACAGAGACCAACTCCAGAGGCGGCTGCCACAAAGTCCCTGGCTCTTACTCTTCAAGTCTCACCCAGCAACTTCCTGCTTTTTTATTCCACTCACTCACACACACACACAAATAGAATAAAAAGCCCAGATGCTCAGTGTCCTCATTCATGGCAGGTTAGAAACAATCAATCCAAAGGGAGTCAGAGGCAGTCAGTGACAATCTCAGTAACTGCAGGTGAGGTGACAAATGACACAGAGAGAGGAAGAAATGGAAAAACTGAAAACACAGATGCAAAATTATATGGTACATGAACAAAACACATAATGACAGGCCTGAGTCATCATGAAAAAAATACTGGCCTCTGCTTAAGCATCCTCTGTCTTTAGAAGGAGGGAAATCCCTAACATTTAAGCCAGGTTTTGATCAGGTATTTCAAATTTTTCAGGACTTGGCATTTGAAATAGTAAGAGGTAGCGGGGCTTGGTAGAAGCAGGCATAGAGGACAGTGCCCTGCCCTGGGCTCCACTGCTGAGAGCTGCACAGCGCCCAGCTCTATGGCTGGGGACCCAGAGAAATCCCCATGCCTTGGGGGCTTGCCTCAACAACAGGGTGGGCCTCCCCGTCCCTCCCATCACTAGAGCTCTGTTAGAAAGAACACAGAGTAGGGGCAAGCCATGTGCCCTGGAGCCAGGCAAGCCTGGCTGAGTCCTAACTACCCACTAGCAGCTCCTGAGTTTGCTCATGACGATAATCTTGTTACCTGGCACACATCAGAAACCCAATAAATGATTATTATGACTGAATGAAACCACGCAACCTTGACAAGATCACCTCGCTGTCTCTGAACTGCATGTTCCCACACTGCCAAGTAGATATGACAATTCCTATATTATGCAATTGTAAGGGTTAAACGGGTTAATTCTGAAAAAGTGCCTCATCCAGGGTGTGGAGAGGAGCTTACCATACTGTGCCATCTGTATAGCTCATCTTCAGTTATCTGGAAATCGGACCTATGAAACAACCCCCATTCCTCTACAATAATGGACATAGGAAGTACAAATAGCTCAGCCTGTCAAGTATGTGAAATGCAACTGGAGAAAATATCTACACCCTTCCTCAAAAATTAATCCCCAAATTCAGTACTATCTCACTGGGCATTAATATCCTTGTGAACTAGAAAGATATTCTAATTTTACAAATGAAGACACAGGCCACAGCTGTAGGTTTCCCTGTGCTAACTGCCTGCTAAGTACTTCAGTCTTTGCAATCCTGTGGACTGTAGCCCACCAGGCTCCTCTGTCTAAGGGATTCTTCAGGCAAGAATACTGGAGTGTGCTAACTAGCAAGTCTAAAACCTAGGTCTTCTGACTCTGCTTCCTCCTCCTCTTCATTTCTGCCCAGCCACTGGAAACTGAATACCCACAGGTATCCTGTGCAAATTCCACAAATCCCAGGCCAGACGAAATGCAGGAGGAAAAGCAACACTGTCGTAAGCAGATTTTAAAACTGTGTTCTGAGCACTGATTCCATCAAGGACACCTATAAATGATATTTTCTGGCTCAAGAAAAGTTTCCTCCTTTCTGATCTCAAACCTCAGCTACAGAGAAAGGCCTTCTTAGAATACTGGCTCTTAAGTACTTTTCGCCTTATCCTTCAGTCAGTGTTGCCAATTTTGCTTTTCAAAAAAAAGAATAAATGTCCTGAATGTCCCAGAAGGAATTAATCCTTCTAAAGAATTACAATAGAAAAATAAGAACTCTTTGAACTTTTGGTGGCCTGGGGACAGGGAAGAGATGAAATCAAAGAAGCCGACACTGCTCCAGGCTGTCTCCAGGAAGAGGCTGTTGACCTGGGCCCGTTTGTCCCTGTCTGGGAGATGGGAAGGGGTCTGGCTTCGGGTCCTCCCTCTCCATTCCGCATTCACATCCTCACATCCACCTCCAGCAGGAGGGACAAAAAGTGAGACCTCCAGAACCTTTGGCAGTGGGTGGAAGCGACTGACAACCCTCTTCCTTTGGAATTACTCCCTCTTCGTTCAATGATGATGATGATAGCGCTACTAATAATAACACAATTTACTATCACAGAATTTGCACTGTGTTAGCATTGTGTGTAACGCACTGTTGCAAGCATTTTAAATGCATCTTTGTTGTTCAGTTACTCAGTCGTATCCGACTCTTTGTGACCCCATGGACTGTAGCACACCAGGCTTCTCTGTCCTTTATTATCCCCTGCAGTTTGCTCAAACTCATTTCCATTGAGTCAGTGCTATCATTTAACCATCTCATCTTCTGTCACCCCCTTTTCTCCTCCTGCCCTCAATCTTTCCCATCATCAAGGTCTTTTCCAATGTTGTCAGCTCTTCCCATCAGGTGGCCAAAGTATTGCAGCTTCAGCCTCAGCAACAGTCCTTCCTATGAACATTAAGGGTTGTTAGGGTTGGCTGGTTTGATCTTCCTGCTGTCCTAAGGACTCTTAAGAGTCTTCTGTGACACCACAGTTCAAAAGCATCAATTCTTTGGTGCTCAGCCTTCTTTATAGTCCAACTCTCTCACATCTGTACACGACTACTGGAAAAACCAAAGCTTTGACTATCTGGACCTTTGTCAGCAAAGTGATGTCTCTGCTTTTTAATACACTGTCTAGGTTTGTCACAGCTTTCCTTCCAAGAAGTGTCTTTTAATTTCATGGCTGCAGTCACCATCTGCAGTGATTTAGGAGCCCAAGAAAATAAAGCCTGTCACTGTTTCCATTTTTTTCCCCATCTATTTGCCATGAAGTGATGGGACTGAATGCCATGATCTTAGTAATTTTAATGCTGAGTTTTAAGCCAGCTTTTTCACTCTCCTCTTTCACCTTAACCAAGAGACCTTTAGTTCCTTTTGCTTTCTGCCATTAGGCTGGTATCATCTGCACATCTAAGGCTGTTGACATTTCTCCTGGCAATCTTGATTCCAGCTTTTGATGCATTCAGCCCATTTTGCACGACACGGATTTAAATTCTCACAATTATCCTATGAAGCAGGCTATGTTAGTATACCTAAGATCACACAACTAGGGAACCACTCTTTATTTAAGCCCACTTCCCAGGCTTGAAAGAGAGAGAAAAGAAGCCTCTTGTTCTTGTTAGAAGGAAGGTACAACACAGACCTCACACACAGGAGGCAAGGAATACATATAAATGAATAAAAAGAGCAGTTGGCCTGTTCCCACTAGTTATCCCAGGAAAAGGTACCAGCCCACTTTCTCTCTTCTCAGCCTGAAGCAGCAGAGAGCAGAAGACCCTCAATTAATATTTGTTTAACATAAGCCAGATACTCCCCTAATTTCTGGGCTTGCCTGGTGGCTCAGATTGTAAAGAATCCTTCTGTAATGCAGGAGACCGGGGTCCCATCCCTGGGTTGGGAAGATCCCCTGGAGGAGGGCATGGCAACCCACTCCAGTATTCTTGACTGGAGAATCCCCATGGACAGAGGAGCCTGGAGGGCTATATTCCATGGGGTTGCAGGAGCTGGACAAGCACAGTCCCTACCTCCTAAAACACTGTTGCTATACATAAAGCCTAGCGTTTACTGTTGCACTCCTGATGCCCTGTCCCATTAGCAAGACCTCCTAGGAAATTCTTTTCTAGTCAGAACTTTGTGCTTGGATCTCTCATTTATCATATGCTCTGAAATCCCACAGAGACAGAGCTGCTGGGACCATTTTCTGTGGGTGTCTTAACGATTAAGCATAGTGACAGCCAGCAGTCTTACCTCCCACCTTTGCTGGCTGTATAATCAGCCTGCTTTTAATCCTGCCAAGCTCCGTGCTGCCTGGCACCAGAGGCTAGAAGCTGCACATAGGTACTAATTTAACAAATCACCTGTCTGGCTCTCTTGCCAGGACACCCACCCTGGAGATTATACAGCTGCTGATGCTAGGGCTGCAACCCTGCAGGATGACAGGTAAACGGCAGAGGCCAGGGGCTCAGGGCCCACACACTTTCCAGCTCTGTCCTGCCAAAGAAAGCCCAGGTGAGGTGTTTGGTACTAGGTGACTCTCAGAGACTAGGCCTCCTACTTCATTCCTAACTCCCTGGGGATTTTTAAATTTCTATTTAGCCAAATTCAGAACTAACAGACAGATAGAGCTCCGCTTTAGAAGCACTAGCACATACTCCCAGAAACCTGGAAGGCAGGATCATCCAGGACACACCCGTAAGATACAGTGAGAGGAAACGGCATCAACATACGCACACACCAAAAAAACCCTACACAGAGTTCTGCAACCAACCAACCAAAAAATGTGATGCGAAACTAACTGTAGAGCTTGTTCCAAAATGTATGAGTCATACTCACCCAGGACACAGGAAAATAAGTGAAATGGCCCACAAACTATTTACAATACTCACTCATTGTGTTGGCTGTTTATCTATAACCACTGAATGAAAAGATCTCTTAGGGTGACAAATAAGATGCCCACTTTTTAAAAGGGATAAACGTGCCACGACAGACCTTACAAAAGGACAAATGACTTTGCTCCCGCAGTGGAGGGGGAAGTTAATCTAAGGAGAGACTGCCTTTAAATAACCATCAGCAAGCTATAAGCCGTCATAAGCAATTACCGCCGTCAAATACCTGTCAACATGCACATTCTGACATTCATGTTAAAAGACAGCAGAGCATAGATTTTTAGGTTAATCTTCAAAAAAAGTTTCAAACTAGATTCTCAATCCTATGTCTTAAGAAGGCTTAAAAAAAACAAATCACAATATTGCTTCCAACCAGTGCTTTAAGATTGGTTTGCCACTAACACTAGGTTAATGGCAGGGTGACACGATGGATTCCAAAAACAAAGAGAGCAGTGTCTTAGGTCACAGAGGCCCTCCAACCAGGTTTCAGGCTGGACAGTGAGAGAAGAGGGGCCGCACTGACCAGTCTGCAGCTTTACTTCTGCAGGAAAGAAGGTAAGTAGCATGCCAAGTGGGGACTTCCACCAAGCGCCTGTGCAGCCAACATTTTCTGTAACTGTTTACCATTTTAAAGGAGCCAAGCAGAAGCCACAGCCCCACATACCCCATCGTTCTTGCAGGTCGGCGTCCTTACCTAAAAAGTTAAATGCTCATGTACAAAGTTAGGCTTTAACAGTACATGAACAGAGAGCTTTCAGATGTACAAGCTGGGTTTCAAAGAGGCAGAGGAACCAAAGATCAAATTGCCAACATTGGCTGGATCATGGAAAAAGCAACAGAATCACAGAAAAACATCTATTTCTTCTTCATTGACTAGCTACTAAAGCCTTTGACTGTGTGGATGAAAATAAACTGTGGAAAATTCTTAAAGAGATAGGAGTGCCAGACCACTTTACCTGTCTCCTGAGAAACCCATATTTGGGTCAAGAAGCAACTGTTAGAACCAGACATGGAACAACTAACTGGTTCAAAATTGGGAAACAAGTACAAGAGGGCTGTATATAGTCACCCTGTCTATTTGACTTATATGCAGAGTCCATCATGCGATATGCCAGGCTAGATGAGTCACAAGCCAGAATCAGGATTGCCGGGACAAATATCAACAACCTCAGATATGCAGATGATACCATTCTAATAGCAGAAAATGGACAGAAACTAAAGAGCCTCTTGATGAAAGTGAAAGAGAACAGTGAAAAATTTGACTTAAAACTCAACATTTAAAAAAACTAAGATTATGGCATCCAGTTCTACCATTTCATGGCAAATAGAAGGGAGAAAGTAGAAGCAGGGACAGATTTTATTTTCTTGGGCTCCAAAATTGCTGCGGATGGTGACTACAGCCATGAACTTCAGAGACACTTGCTCCTTGGGAGGAAAGCTCTGACAAACCTAGATAGCACTTTGCCAACAAAGGTCCAGATGGTCAAAGCAATCGTTTTTCCAGTAGTTGCATACAGATGTGAGAGTTGAACAATAAAGAAGGCTGAGCACCAAAAGAATTGATGCTTTCAAATTGTGGTGCTGGAGAAGTCTCTTGTGAGTCCCTTGGACAGCAAGGAGATCCAACCAGTCAATCCTAAAAGAAATCAACCCTGAATGTTCATAGGAAGGACTATTGCTGAAGCTGCAATACTTTGGCCATCTGATGGGAAAAGCCAACACACTGGAAAAGACCTTGATGCTGGGAAAGATTGAAGGCAGGAGGAGATGGGTGCAACAGAGGATGAGATGGTTGGATAGCATCACCAACTCAGTGGACATGAGTTTGAGCAAACTCCCGGAGATAGTGAAGGACAGAGAAGCCTGGCGTGCTACAGTCCATGGGGTCACAAAAAGTTGGACACGACTTAGTAAGTGAACAACTTAGCACAAGTTTCAAAGTCATCTGGCCCAAGGTCCCACAGTCATCTGGCCCAAGGTCCTACCACCAAGCACGTGGTGCTGGCCAAGTTACTTTATAAGTTCCCTCAGCTGTAAACTGGACATGCTGATACCACCTGCCTTGTAAGGCTGTGGAGAGAATTATATGATAGAAGGTACTGGAATTGCTTAGCACAGGGCCTGTCTCAGCAAGAATACTCAATAAATGACTGCTGCTCTTGTCAGTATCATCAGTACTTCCATAAATGGGGGCTCACCCATGAACTAGAGCAATAAAAGTAGTTAATCCACTTGCTCATTTAGCAAATATTTACTGACTGCTCCCGCAAGTGCCAGGCACGGTACCAGAGGTTAGAGATACAGCAGTAAGTAGCATGGGGCTCAAACTTCAACAACTCCAGTCTGATGGGGAGACGCGCACATAACTGATATGGTGGCCAAGTTTCCAGAGTAAAACAAAGCATAAACACAATAAAACAGTTCAAATGCCTCTTCATAATTTAGAACTTTATTTGTGACATTGGTCAAAAATACACATATCAGATACCATATGATATCTGTTCCTTACACAGGAACTACACTAAGATTCAACCAAGCACTGCTTTTGCCAACACACCCACAGAAAGTAAATGTTCAACAGTGGGTTAAAGTTCAGCAGGAACTGGAGGAGCTGCCAGATGGATACACACCGAAATGAAGATCGCCTCCCCCCTTGAGATGAACAGAGTCCAAGGTGTATGTCACCAGAAAACGTACAATCACAAGACTAAAGATGCATGGACATCCAGCTGGCTGCACTTATTAACTGTGAGTATGAGTCATCAGGCAACTCTAGGCAAATGTAAGACTAAACGGGCTTATTGTTGACAATTCAACCAAAAGTACAATGGAAAGATGAAGAATGAGCCAACTCTAGAAGAAAATGAGCAAGCATAACCATGACCAGCTGAAAAGTCAATTCAATTATTTCTTTAAAGCCCAAAATGATACTCTTTGAAGAAATTCCTAATGGGAAATGGAGTTTGTTCAGCAAATCAATAGTTTATCACCTCTGATTTATTGGCCTCAAAGGGCTGGGTCAGATGCCACATTATGGTCAACATAAAAGTTCACATGAGGGTCAAAAATCCCCTTATCTAGATCTAACTCAATTTACAATCAGCTCAGCACCAATAAGCAAAGGACAAAGATGAGAAATATTATGCATAAAGGAACATTGTTCCCTAAAAAAGATTTTAAGGAAATATAGCTTTTTAATAAACATTCCTCTCAACACACAACTGGCACTGGAAATTAACTCACCAGATGGAGAGGGTTACCCGGCCAGTGCTTCTCAAATTTTCATGTTCCTATAAATCACCTGGGACTCTTGTTAACTGACAATTCCAATTCTAGGTACCCCAAATTCTGCATATGTAAACAAATTCCTAGATGCCATGGATGCTACTGGCCCACAAACTATACCTGGAGAGGCAGGGAGCTAGACCAGCTAGCCATGGTTCAGCAGTGAACACTCCCCTTGCAGTGAGGCATCTGTTCAGGGTTGCAGAGGCTCAGAGAGTAGTGAGGAAGCCAAAGACTCCACTACCTAGAAAAATGCGTGTGTGTTCCTGCAGGCAGAGGCATGCTGTTTTTGGTGTTGTTCAGTCACTAAGTCACGTCCGACTCTTTGCAACCCCTGTGGACTGTAGCACACCAGGCTTGCAGGTGGATTCTTCACCGTCTGAGCTACCATGGTAACCAGGGGCACATACACAACAAATTTCAGAATTCTCCTATAGGCCACTGAAGTGCCTCCCCACCTCTGTAAGATGGTCCATGGAACCCAAGACAAGAACCTCTGCCTTAGGAGTCTGCCTGTTACTGTTGCCAATACCAGATAAGCCAGGCATAGGGTAGAGGGATGCATCCCAGTGAGCTCTCTGGCCCATGTGTGAGCAGCATGTGCTCTCTTCCCTCGGTCAAAGGTAACACAATTAAGATGCCATAAAGATGATGGATAATAAGTAAGGAAAAAAGATAGAGTATCAGGAAACTCCATAAACTGCCTCCAAGATACAAGCAACTTACCTTCAGCCTGAGTTTGCCTCAGAGAGCCCTCCTTTCTGGCAATCTGTCTGTCCCAAGCAGAGCAGACACTACCTGAATCCCACCATCATATGGCACTGCCTTCCCAGATGATTTGACTTCTGATCTAGACCCAGGAGCAGAACACTGTCCTCCCTACTTATTCTTGAAGTCTCAGTTTCCTCATCTGTAAAATGCATGCTGGGGAAAAATAAATGCACACAAATGTGTTTGGAACACTGAAAGGCTTTAAAAACGTTTCCTTATTATTATGCTTTGATTATTATGGCCTCTATGAACATGCAGAGATCAAGACTCATTCCCAAAGAGTCTTTTCTAAATGGAAGAGCTTAAATGCTATGCCCCATCTCCAGGGCAAAGGCCAGCTCCCACCATCCTTCCACTGCATACATACACACAACCGTTAGAGAACCATGCTGGTGGCTACTGCTGCCACTCACAAACCCTGTGGTTGTCTTTTCTGCTTGTTTTTATTGATGTAAAATACACTGTGACAGTCCTTTAACAACCACTGTGGCCAGGCACATGTTTCTCTATTACTAGGTTCAAGATCATATCCAAAGCCTCCAGCTCCAGGCTGGCATTGCTCAATATGAGCCTTAGTTTTTATTAGCATCTTGAACTAACAAGGCCAAACCCAAATATGAAATGGCTGTTCAGAGAGAAAAGAGCCACAATGCTAAGAAACCCTTAATTGTGATGTGATTCATTCAGCACCCTTTGTCCACAGACCTCAAAAATTCTTAACAAGAAAGTTACACCAGTTTGAACAACAATCCTAAGGATATTGGGGTGAATAAAAATTGGATACTTAAGTTTTGAGCCTCCTGGAGCTCTTTAAGTTCCAGTGTTCCTCAAAGCAAAGTCAAGAATCACCCACTTTAGTCACCTAAATGCTTATGAAAATACACATTCCTGGGTTCCATTAAAACCTACATCAAAATTTCTGAGGAAGGAAACCACAAGTTTTAATAAATCACCGACAAAAAGTTCCAGCACACACTAAATTTTAAACAGAGCTAAGACTTAACGCCTCAGGGAAAAAGACAAACAAGTAAATGCATTCAAAATCTTGCCTGCAGCTTCAAGGGATTTCCAGACCTCCTGAAGTCTTCCCTTGGATTCAAGGGTAAAAACTGTACACCAACAGTCACTGCTTCCCAGCCTGAGTCATTCATATACGACCTTCACACTTTCTTCTTCCAAATCCATATTATTTAAACTTTCTAAACAAACTTATTTTTATCTACTTATTATGTGTAATAACTTTGAATTTATTGGTTTGATCTTTAGCTATAAGTTTTCCTAATATATGATTATCAATACAAAAAAGGTTTATTACTGCATATCCTAAAGCCATCTCCTGTGTCACCTAAGAGACATAAGTATTACCCCTCTTCATGAATCACTTAGTGTTGTTCAAAAATCCGAACCCACTGGGGATTTTATGAGGCACTCATGCTCTTTGACGTGAGGGGCTGTCTATTCTGGCAAATCCCAGATAACCTCAAAACCTCAGTCTGCATATGCCTGGCAGAGCCAACCAAGGAAGAGAGAGGGCTTCACTTCCTAAGAGAAGGACTGGAGATAGGGTACATTCGGAGGTGACCTGCCTATCACCATCAACGAGGTGACACAGGCCCACTCCAGCCCCAGCCCTGCCTCCTGAGTACAGGGACAAAGGTGGGCATCTGAGCTAGCTGGGCCAATTTGTTTCTTCTGGGCATTTGTAACTGGGGCACAGAGGAGCCTGTTCTTGATGCTGACATTCAAACTGAGGAGCGTTTCAGAACTCGGCTGGGGCAGCCTCCTTCCCCTTGTGTGCACACTGAACAGATTAAGTGGTCTGTGGGGGCAAGCGAGAGGACACATCAGCAGCCCCAGAGGGAAAGTTCACACAACTTGGCTCCAGACTTCCCCATTCCTGGTTCCCAGCCAGCTGCACTTCCTGCNGAGTGTGGAAAAAGCTGGACCAGGAGCTCAGTCCTTTCCAGACTCTACCTCGACCTTGAAGTTTTCTCTCTGCCTCAGCTTCCCTGCTGTAAAACGGATCTGGGTGTCCCAACTTTCTCAGACATCCTGGGGGTGTTTGTGGGGGCAGTAGGGGAGGGGGTGATAAAGGGAGATGCCTGAATGAAGCCCCATAGTGGGTGCCTCCTATGACAGAGGATTTCCTCTCACTTGTATCCCTTTAAAAGCATCTCTGTGTTGGCATTGTTACAGTCCAAGCTCAAACTGCAGGCATCTCGAACTCTGGCCAAGCCTTTGCGCCTGTCCAGCTTGATGCCTGGGACCCCTGGGACTCGTGACACCGTGGCCTGTCAGCCTGGCCTCTGCATTTCAAGGCTGAGGTTCAGTCTGGAGAAGTGATAATCTGAGGACTCTCTCTGGGCTGGGAACAGGCAGATCATGGGTCTGCTCTCTCACACCCCCAGGGGAACTGACACTTGTGGGAGGCAAGTCCTCATCTCTGTGGCTGGCGTCTCCTTCCTTATTGATTTTGCATGCCTCCTGAGAACAGGACTTGTGTGTTCAGTGGCTTGGAAAGATGGGGCCCTTCAGCCTGGGTGTGAACTTCCAGTTAAGAGACGGGCACACAGCACTGCAAATGATTACACTGTGCCCAGAGGCAAGGTCTACCTAGGGCCTGGGCAACTCTAGCTGGCCCACGATGGCAGCTGCAGGTCATTTTCCCAGTCTGCCTGCAGCCAATGGGCCCAGAATATCTGAGCGAGAACTTTTCAGGATATGAGCCTGGGCTGAAGGGCCAGCTGGGCCATGACAGGCTCCTCTGGAAAGGGCCTCTTGTCACTGCCCTGGGCATTGTAGCCAGACACGTTGGCTCTGCCCAGCCATGTCAGGGCACAAGGTAAACAGATCCACAGGCTCATGTCCCTGGCCTTCGTCTAGGCAAGAGTGGGAAGCCTTGCAGGAAAAAAGAATGGGCCAGGGGACAACAGTGGGGGGCTAGCACTTTCTCATTCATCCTGATCTGCATGTGGGGCAGTGAGTGAGAGTCAAGGGACAAGTAGCTTAGGTGCCCACAGTTGGAAAAGGATTTGTGTTCAGCTTAGTGGATGGGGTCTGGGGCCACTGATGGGGTTATAAGGCTGGACTTCACTTCATCGCAGGGTGATGTGCTCAGGAGCTCTGACGTACATCAGGGAGAGGGACTGTCAGAGTGGCAGCAGGATGTAAGTCAGAGCTGGGCAAGAGCCCAGGGTGGACACATTGGCATGAACAGTGGCTCTGCCCAGGCAGGGCTCTGACTCACTTCAGGCGCAGTCTTGAATGAGCAACCTAGGAGGCAGGTACAAGCCGAGAACCAAAGTACAATGATCTGTTGACTCTGGCTCCCTGGAGCTTGTTGTCTGCTGGGGTACAAAGAAACAGGCATCTGGAATTCAGTGGACTGAGCCCAGCCTTGGCGTTTAGGAGGTATTATGGGCTCAGAGTATAGCCCCTGGCTCCGACTTGGGAAGAGGGAAGACTTCCCAGAGGAAGCAGTGTCTATCGGACCTGCAGGATGAACAGCACTTGGTCAGATGAAAAGGGTGGAAAGGTGTACTGTGCAGGGGAACCGCCTGGTCAGAGACCTGGAACGAAGTGGGAATGGTGTTTTGGAGCAGGAGCCGCTCTGAATGATGGCTCCAGCATGGAGTGTTGACACAAATGGCAGAAGCTCAAATCTGCAGGGACTTGTGGGCCGGGTAGGGAGTTTAGACTTTGTCCTAAGATAGCTAGATATGGAGCTGGCTGGCCTAGGGATCTGGGTCCTTGTTGGGTGCCGTATTTAGGTCTGTTTGCCTCACGTTGGAGATGCGTGAGTTCTGACTCCCCTTCTTCCTTGTGTTGAGTTTGTGGGATGACAGAGGTAAGAGCAGGAACTTGGAGCATTAGCATCCTGGGGTGGAGGGATCCTTCTTTCATCCCCAGGCCAGAGCTGAGGCCCCAAGCCCACTGGGACTGGGCTGGGCACCCCTTTCCTGGCCTCTGTAACCTTGACTCACTGCAGTCTCGGCTCTCGGATGACTGCACTGAATGCCCCAAGCTTGAGGGTTGTCCCCTTAGTGGCCATGGCCTAGCCCTATGGCCATTGAGGGCTCACTGGCCTCTCCCAGTCAACGTCCACATGCAGCTGGGCTGCTGATGGCACGTGGGGAGCGGTGTGTGTTTGAGTTGCCGTCCTTGGAGGGCATGGTGTCAGCACCAGCGCAGAACACCCAAGAGCCTTTTCGGCACCTTCCCTCATGTGTCCGCAGAACACGTGTAGGTTCAGCGCTGTTTTCTTTTCTTTGTGCACACTGCTTTCCTCTGTAGAGAGAAAGTGTTTCTCACTGTAGGTCCTCCTGAAAGCCCCAGAGATCCCTGGCTGTTGAGATCAGATGCTGGCTGTGTCTTCTGCCCAGGGCTGTCTGTGGTGTGGTCAGGGACTGGTTGCAGCAGCGAGGCTCCCGGAGGAAGGCAAGAGCGCATAGAGCCTTGACAGACAGTCAGACTGATAGAGTGGGTGTGAGTGTCTGGGGCCCCATGATGTCTGTGGGTTTCCTTTTGCCGTGTTTCTGCATCCGTTTGTCAGAGGCCCTGCAGCTGGTCCCAAGGGTGAGCTGCCTGCAGGAGTTCCTCCTTATACCCTGTTCCCTGTAACCTCAGGGCTGCATCGGGCAGGAACCTTCAGAAAGGATGGCTTCCTACCTCACCCTCACTGTGAGGAAGGCCCAGGCTGACTTCCACCAGAGGGACAGAGGAGGAGGGCTGGGGCCCAAGAAATGGGAGGATGTGGCTTGGGCCTGGGCAGAGCTGCAGGCTGTGAGGTATGAGTGGGCTCAGAGCTGGAAGCCCCACCAGTAGCCCCCGGAACTGAGGCAGGGGTGGCCTTGCAGGGGCTGGAGGGTCCAGTTCTGAGAGTGAGGTGGAAGTGACCAGCGCTGTCTCAGGTCCTCCCTGTGGGTGGACCTCCCACTGCTGCCTCTGTGCCTCTGTGGTGTGGGCCCCTCCACCCCCACTTCCTTCTCTTCCTGCAGGTCTGAGGGCCTCAGCTATACGGGAGCGAAATAGGAGAGGTTTACCCACCAGCTGTTCAGTTAAGGGGCTTCCCAGCACCAGTGAGGAGGGAGATCCATGCCCAGACAATTCTTGCTGTGCTCTGGGAGGGTGGTATGCAGAGAGGGCCCTGGTGTCTTAGCAGCATGCCTTGGTGGTGGTAGTCACTAAGTCGTGTCCGACTCTTGTGATCCCATGGACTATAGCCTGCCAGACTCCTGTCTGTCCATGGGATTCTCCAGGCAAGAGTATTGGAGTGGGTTGCCACTTCCTTCTCCAGGGATCTTCCCAACCCAGGAATTGAACCTGGGTCTCCTGCATTGCAGGCAGATGATTTACCAGCTGTTATGAGGGAAGCCCAGCGGCATGTCTGAGGAATGAGAGCTTGGTCTTGGAGTTCAAGCCCTGGCTCTGCAGGATCATAACTGTTTGACCTTTGGCAAGTTATTTAGCCCTTCAGAGCCTAACTCACCTGTAAAATAGAGGTTGGCTTCATGCTGCTTTATAAAGCTGTTGTGGGAATTAAACATGTGCAGAGTATTCAGGATCTGCCTGGCACGGCGCACTCTCGTTCTCATTACAAATACTGACTACTGCCGCCACTACTACTGCTTGCCCTGCTGTCTTGGTGTGTCCTCGCCTCCTACCTCCGGGCGTCTCAGGTGTCTTCCACCCTTTTCTCCATCTCCCCAGACAATGATCTTTTTTTGAGGGTCGCAGGCTTGGGTATCTGTGCTCTTAGCATTATTAGCAGCGTTCCAGTGGGGGGTGCAGAAGCTTCAGCCTCCCCAGAGTTGGCCCCTTTGATTTTTTTCTCAACCAGTCCCTGGCCCAGCAGCTTTGGAAACCTGCTGTGGTGTGAGGAGCCAGGGCTCTCCCCGATGGGCAGGGTAGGGGGTGGGTGGCAGACCAGGCCTGACCAAACAGCTGCGGCTGAGCCAGCGTGGGACTGGGGCAGAAGCAGCCCTGCCTGGGATGCCCTTTCTCAGACTCCGCCCTGACCTCCCCAACCCCAACCCCAAGCCCTCTGCACTGAGCGGCCGTACCTGGGCACCTCCATCAGGCACACACTCGCACGTGCACCCCGGCCCATGGGCCACGTGGGCTTTCCCTTCCTCCAAGCCCCAAGCCTGTGCTGTGGCTCACCAAGCTGTAGGGCTGGGATGGGGTGGGGGGTGTTGTGTGTCTGCTCTGTCAGGGGAGGGGAGGCTCCCTGCTCCTTGGAGGCACGTGGACCTGCCAACTCCCCCTTNGCAGCCTACCAGGCTCCCCCATCCCTGGGATTCTCCAGGCAAGAGTCCTGGAGTGGGGTGCCATTGCCTTATCTGTAAGCAAGGCTGGAAACTGATAAAAATCACTTAAGACTCTAAGTTATATAATGCTGTTTTTTTTCATAATTAATAGCTAGCCACTGGACTGGGGAAATAAATAGCTTGTCAATCACTAAGCTAACCACTGGCTAACATGCAGTCTCTCATTTGATCTTCACAACATCCCATGAAGCAGGTACTAACTAGCATCACTCCCATCTTACAGAGAAGGAAACTGAGGCTCAGATTAGTAACTGGTTCATGGTCACTCAGGTGACAAACAGTAGAGCCAGGATTGATGGGACACCAGAGCTTTACCCTTAACCACCATGCTACATTGCCTCACAAGCCAGCTATAATGTCAGAACTTCTGGAATTGTGTTTATTCTTAAACTCCCCTCCCTACACACACACACACACGTTTAAGCTGCTAAACACAGACAATGGAAACAAGATGAAATAACTTCTGAAGGAATGCAGTGAAACTTCGAGTGTCAGTTCCCTTCCTGTTGTAGGTCTCCCTCAAAACACCCCAACTCTTCCTCCAATTTTAATAAAGAAAAGTTTTCCAGTTCATTGCAATACTTAATATCCTGAGAGAACAGGAATTGGAAACCGATGAATCTTCTCAGGCCACACTGCAGCCAAAGTCAACAGCCTCCAAACCCTCTTGTAGGCAGTCGCTGTTTACAGTGCATCTAACAGGAAGGAGAGGGGGGTTTCAGATTACTGGAAAGCTCCTGCCACAGTTTTCCCAACTCCTGACAAAGTTCTGAGCCTTGTCTATGAAGGACAATATCATGCTTTCTCTGTCAACAAATCCATCCCCAAACTATTTCTACTCTTCTCTCTCAAAGTCTACCTACCTGTTATGGATAAAACTAGCCACATACTTGAGGCCTGGCTGACCTCTGAGGAGGGTGCTGGCCTAAGTCACCAGCAAGATCTCATTAAATCAGTAATGGCGGCCACCACAAAGCCAAAGCCCAATTTAAAGCTGGCTGGCCTGCTGAGCCTCCCAACACCCTCAAACACTCATCTGAACAATTCAAGGCATAGGAAATAGGGGTGTTTTTAGAACTGCATTCCTGAACCACAGTGTTATGGGCTGAACCATGTCCCCTCTCAAAAATCCTGTGTTTAAGTCCTAACTCCTAGTACCTCAAAATGAGACTATATCTGGAGATAGGGCCTATAAAGAGGTGACTAATGTAAAAATGAGATCATACGGGTGGCCCTCATCCAATATGACTGTGTCCTTATATATTAGAGGACTTCCCTGGTGGTCTAGTGGTTAAGACTCTGGGCTTCCAAGGCAGGGGGCACAGGTTAGATCCCTGGCAGAGGAACTAAACTCCCACAAGCTGCACAGTGCAGCCAAGAAAAGAGAAGACACCAGGATTCAGACAATTACTAAGGGGAGACCATGTCAAGACACAGAGAGAAGACGGCCATCTACAAGTCCAGAAAAGAGACCTCAGAAGAAACTGACCCTGCGGACCTGGATCTCCGACAGCTGTGAGAAAATTAACTTCTGTGGTTTAAACCACTCAGTCTGTGATACTGGGTAATGGCAGCCCCTGACAACTAATATGCACACTAGTCATGTTGCTCCAAACTCCAAGTCACTGCCCATCACCCACTCTTGACAGGGCACAGGCAGACTGGCTTCTCTTCTGAAGCAGTCCCTCTGGGCACACAAATCACAATCAGACCACTGAGTGCTCGAGTCAGTGGAAACTTTTGCCATTGGGACTGGGGACCCAGGACAAAACTATACTTGTGTCCTTAATTACAAAGGTGATAAACAGTACACTGAAAATGAGTGGAATTCAAATGTAGTCAAATCCCTTCACGGACAGGTGCCAAGGCCTACCTCTGATACCTCTGAGCCCAACCATGCTACGGAAGGTTTCTCCCATGTGCAGTAACAAAGAATTGCATTAAATGGTTGCTTACAGCCCACTGCAGGGTGAGGATTTCTGCCTCAATATCCCTCCTACTACAGGAAGAGAGGAGGCAGCTCTGAGGGGGGAAGCAACAGAGGAGGGTCCCTTCTCAGTTAACAAAGGGCAAAAGAGCCCGCCTCAGAAACGCCATCCAGGGCATGAGAACGCCAGCTCCTCACGGCAGTGAGGCCTCCTCACGGCAATGAGGCAATGACTAAGCTTATTTCAGGGGGGTGAACAGGACACATAAAGTCCTACGATTAGGTGAGGAGGCTCCAAACCAGTCAATTTTCCCAGAGGCTCCGGGGCTTCGAGAATGACTTAAAGGCCGAGAAATAAGGACAGAGTATTTCAGTTGGGTGCTGCTGAAGCTGAGGCAGGCAGGAGTGGGCTCAACAGGCTCAAAGCCTGGTCTGCTGCTGCTGCTGCTACGTCGCTTCAGTCGTATCTGACTCTGTGCGACCCCACAGACGGCAGCCCGCAAGGATCCCCCTGTCCCTGGGATTCTCCAGGCAAGAATACTGCTGGGCATCTAATTATCATAATGAAACAACTGCTATTCACAAGGCAGCCAGTGAGCCAGGCACTGTGCAAGCACACTTCTTGCACTGGCTCACTAAAACCTCAAACGACCACAGCAGGGAGAACTATTATTAACTTCAATTCAATACATGAAAATAAGGCCAGAATATAAGCTCTGCGAAAGCCTTAGTATTTTTCCTGGTTTGTTCACTATGTTATCCCTAGAGCCTAGAACAGTGGCTGGGATATAGTGGGCACACCATGTTTACTAGCTGAATAAACAAAAACAGAGGTTACATGTCAGTGTTACAGAAGGCGCGGGCCTGGGATTTGAGCCTGTGCTGTNATAAGCTCTGCGAAAGCCTTAGTATTTTTCCTGGTTTGTTCACTATGTTATCCCTAGAGCCTAGAACAGTGGCTGGGATATAGTGGGCACACCATGTTTACTAGCTGAATAAACAAAAACAGAGGTTACATGTCAGTGTTACAGAAGGCGCGGGCCTGGGATTTGAGCCTGTGCTGTTGGCACCAGAGGCCACACTCTCGGCTTCTGCTCTGCCACACAGGATGGAGAATGCTTGTTAAAGAGCTGGGGAAGACGCCTGGTGTGAAAACAGCTTGGTCCACTGCGCTTTTCAATGTCTGCACCTCCTGCTCCTCAGCAAGATGTTATCTGCATCCAGAGTACAGAACAAAGTGAAACTAGGGGCCAGGGCCTATAGATGATAGGAAAAGGGGGCAGTCAGGAATGTGCCCTTCTCTCATACCTGTGACAGTCCCTGAGGCCTCACACAGCAACGTGTGTTGTATCCAGGAACTCACCTGAGAGTGTACAGGTAGTTGGAGAGACAGCAACTAGAAGCAGGGAGACTGGGTCACCCGACTCGTCAGGAATAAGTTGAATAGAGCCAGTACAATCTCCGACAGAACTTCCCAAAGCGTGGTGAGCACACAACTTCGCAGGGTACAAAATCATCTTACATGGCACAAAAATACTAGAGCTGATGGAGTGATTGCTAAGGTTACTTTCTATTTTGACCAAAGTATACTAGTGCTTTATTTATGGCCAAGTTATAAAATACCCTTTTAAAACAAAGGGTGACCTTTCAAAAAGAACAGTACTCCCATTTAAAAAACACATTAGGTAAACAATAGAATAGGTTGCGTTGATGTGACAGAAAATCCTAATGGAAGTACATGAGTGACTAAAGTTTGGGAACTGCGGTTTCCTGGAACATTCTCAGTTCTCTGTGTCAAATGTTCCCATCCCTGCACCTCATGCATTCACCCAGACATGCCACAACTCAAAAGGAAGAGAACCTACAGAGAGGAAAATTTTCCATTTCCATCCAGATCCCTTAATAAATGACTACATGTGAGAGGGAGACTCAGAGAGACAAAGACAAAAAGAACGAGAGAGAAAGCACAGACACAAACACAAAAGGCATGTTCATTAAGATATTATGAAGTTCACAACAGGGCTTGACCTGGAGCTGAAGCCCTGCCCCTGCCTGGGGAGAGCAGCACAGAGCTCCCTTTGATACTATCCTGAATTCCACACCGATTCTTTCAGCTCTTATTTTATGGCATGGTAGCTGAGCTCAGCCCTGTCCAAAGAATTGCACTGAGGTCTCTGGGACCTGTTCCAACAACAACACACAATGAGGCCTTCTCTCTCTGATAAAGCCAGGAACCCCTCCCTCTGTGATCTGCTCCCCGCTCCTCCCAGACAAAAGTAAAGTTCCATTTTGAGCAGAACTTTGCCAGCCACATGCGGTCTTCTCCTCCTCACCTTCCCTGTTGGGGATGGTCAAGTTTCAGGCCAGCTGTGGGTGGGAGGACAAGTTGAGCTCCAGGTCAGACCTAGGAGTCCAATCAGTTCTTGGGGAGAGAAGAACGCCTTCAAGTCCATGTAACTAAAAGCTGAAATGGAAGCAATGGTACCACAACCTGCTCCAAGTCAACGTGTTCCAACAAGTTTGTAAGCTACACGAGCGCAGGGGCTTGTCTGACTCTAGAGCTGAGCGCAATCAGTGGCTGGTGCTCAGGAGGTACACGGTAAACAGGTATTAAATAAATAGATGAGTCAATCAATCAATCTATATATCAATCAATATATGAACTGATGGATGGCCATGGCAGTGAAGGGAGGAGGAAGTGAAGAGCTGTGAATGTAAGATTATTTCTCCCCTTTCTGCTTGAGAATTAGCAACTATATAAATAGGAGACCCCCAAAAGGATACTTTTCCCTTTTCACAGCCACCCTGAGCAGGTGGTAAATTAACAGCAGAACCTTTGATCCCTGAACTATCTGGAATTATAGCAGAATGCAGCAAATCAAAAGCAACCTTGACTTTCTCCAGGGCATGCTCACAGACACTCCAACTCCAAGTCTTGCTCCCTGGCCCAAGGAAGAGAAGAATGATTCTGAGAATGATGACTTGCACCAATGGACTTGATTCCTCCTTTTAAAAAGTTCAAAGTCCTTCACATCCCGGTTTCTCTCAAGGGACTTTTATTTAGAGTATATATATGTTTCTCCTTTCCTTTTGCTCTTTCTCTCTTTGCTTATCTGAATTTTCTAATCATTTTACGATGAACATAGATTACTTGAGTTGTACAATGTCTAACACAGGCTGATAAAACACATAAATAAGACCATTCAAAAAGGACACTGAACATGCATATTTTACAGGACTTCATTTTAATGTTTCTATTGATACACTGCAAAATTTAACACTGCTATGTCATGTAATTGCACTCAACTAAGTCCTCTGAAAAGCAAATTGTAAATTTCTGATTAAAGTCAAAGTTCTTGACTTAAAAGCAGAACACCCGGTCATACAGGCACTTATCTTATAATAGGCCAACTAACTGATGGGCAAAGTGCCAGAGAATGAGACAAGTACAAGGACACAAGCTTAATAAGCAATGTGCCATATATGGATAAGACATATGTTCTAATTCATTCATGCTAAGAAAAGCTGCTCGGCAACTCCTTCCCCGGGCAGAAACCTCCACAAGTTAATAGCGGCCAGGGTACCCTCTGTAGGGATAGAAGAGCTTTCCTCTCTTCATGGAGCTGGTCCATCTTGGAGCTCACCCCTGGTCCCAAACTGATGGACCATACTCAAAGCAGCTTGTAACCAGCAGCTAAGTGCCTCTGTTTCTGTTAGGTCCTCGGAACTCACTGTCAATGGCTCGTCTGTCCCACAAAGTGGTGACAGGAAAGCAGCTGGTCTGGCAATCAAAGACCTAATTCTGAGGTCCAATTCTCACCAGACCCTGTACAACTCAATCACTGAATGCCTTGGTCAGTCCATTTTACCAAAAGTTAGTAAGATCAGTCATATCTCACAGGCTATTGGGCATGAAAACTAAGGCAAATGTTAAGCTGCGAGGGGGCAGAAAGGGAAGGAAGAAATAATTTAAGAACCACTAAGCAAAACCTGATACCACTTAGATGGATGGGATTTCACCACCTCAAACTATAGGGCTAAAGTAGAACAAGCAGAATAGATTCAACTGTTGTTCAGTCTAGTGTTCTCCTAAATTATAATACTCTTAAAAGTAGAAGAGAAATGGAGAGAACTTTGCAATTTCTAATTTTCTAGCCACCTTCTTCCTCACTAGGAATTGGCAAAGTGTTTAAACTGTGGCCTGAAAGAGCTGCATGAAGACAGTTGATAAGAAGTCCCCAGTTCCCAAGGTCAGGCAAGGGGGAAGCCACTTGCATGTAACCCAGAGACGCCCATGAGCACCAGGGCAGCTGCTCACACCCTGTCCTCAGCCCCAGGAGCCAGGGCTGCAACCTGGGTGTGAACTTGAATGTTCTGGAGATGTATCAACAAAAGGAGTGAGGAGGGCAGCCAGGGCAAAGACTTCCCAAGACTGAATCAATAGAGCTGTCTGTAGACAAAGGGGCAGCAAACAGTGTGTTATCAGACACACCAGAGCTATGTGGGCTGCCCCAGGGAGAACTTGCTAAGCTCGGCCCACAGCAGCCATCTTCAGCAACCTTTTCACATACAAGACCCCCACAGTGAAGGGGGATCAAAGTGAGATCAGTCTCTAGAAATGAGATTTCATGTAGAAACTGCTGAGCTGAGCAGCTTGGGTTTTTAAGAGAACAGGCTAGGTTTGACTCCTGACTCTATGTCTCTCATTCAGTGGCAAGTTAAATGAACAAATTACTAAACATTTCTGATCTGAAGTTGTTTCACACAAAAATGGAATAACCGCACCTCTTTAACACAATTGCTAGAGTCAAATTACACCACGCTTGAGAGCACTGAGCACAGTGTCCGGATCAGCACGTTTCATTCTTATAATTTCATGCATAGCACCAACGCTATTGTTGTGGTTAGCTGGAAAAAATGGCTATGTGTACTCCAGGATCATGTTACAGAAAAATTCCACTCCCAAACCCCAGGCAAGAGAACAGGCACTGGAGAGCAAGACTGGGGGCTCCCCTCACCCTCAGGATCCAGGGCTGCTGTTCCCAGAGTCCTCACCACAGTACTGCTTCTGCAGAGCCTCCAGCCTCAGCACAAGATCCAAAGAAAACAACTCTTGCCCTGAAGAAAATCAACTGTTGAGTAGCCTCAAACATGCCTAAGAAATCCAACCTGAGCTTAGCCTGTCTTCCTTACCCTACCAAAGCAACTGCATTTGGCTAAGGAAGGAAGCAAGTGACGTGCTTGGGAGAGTCCTTTCTTGGTTTCACTAATCTTTTATTTTGGTCTCACCCAGGCATCACTCCAGATGTCCGCAATCCACAATTATGTAAGAAAATCAGGAAGGAGGCAAAACACAAGGTCCACCATGGATGCCAACAGCCTCCTTCCCAAAACCTTCTCTGGAAAAGATGCTCCCAGATTTGGGGATTTCAACAACCAACTTAAACTAAACAAGAACTGCAAGGAGTTAGGCACACACACATTTGGGTGCCAGTAACATTACTTGAAGCACAACCATTAAAAAACTTTTATCATCATCACTGAATATAAGAAGAACAGTCTTAACAATTCCAAAATAATACAAATACACTCTCAGAATAAGATAATTTAGCTTTGTGGAAAAAACCCAATATACAGTCTGCATTTTTCTCAGCAAAAACTGTGGGACTGGGATTTTGAGAAGGAGGAGACACTACTTTCCTATTCACTGCAATAAGATTATAAGACGAATTTCAATACCTATGCCCAAAAACAGCAAGGGCAAGACAAGGCTTTTGCCCACTCTGCCAAGTGTGCAAAGAGGAGCAGTATTAGTCTCCATGGACACCAGGATCTTTCTAGCCAATTCCATCTGCCCTTCCTAACTCTCCTATGTCCAACTCACCTTTCTGGGTTCTGACATTTTACTCCAGGTCATCATTGCCTTGCTGTCTAATCCAAACCTCTCTTCCACTTTTGAGCCTTCATGTAAACCCATTTTTCACTCTCCTTCCTCAGAAATCTGCTCCTTAAGGAGAAATTTACCATATGACCCTGCCTACCTGAGAGAAATGAAAACAAAGCCACACAAAGTTGAGAATGTTCATAGTAGCAAAATATAATAACAGTCAAACAACAGGAATGATCCATGTATCTATGAACTGGTGAATGGAAAAACAAAATGGTGTCCATCTGTACAAGGGAATGAACCAGTGATACACACTACAACACAGGATGAACCTGAAAACCGGATGCTGAGTGAAAGAGACCAGTCATAAAGACCACATAATGTATGAGTATGACTCCATTCTTATAAAATGTCCAAAAACAGCCAGCACACAAAAAAACAGATGAGTGGGTCCCTAGGGGTGAACACAGAATTGACTACAAATGTGCAAGAGGGAAATTTTTCATAATATGTATTTTTAAAAACTTGCTCAATTCTATGCTTAATATGATGCTTGGCAGAATTTTTTAGTGAGATTCTATCTGCTAAGTGAGCCACAGAGTGAGGGGGTGAGTGAATGAGTGAATGAATGAATGAAAACTAATTTCCCAGAAGCCCCCCTGGTAACTTAAACCAGGTCTACACACTTCAGTCACTCCTGTCAGCCTCAACAAGTTACATATATTAGCTATACAACAATGAATTGTGTTACGTGTGTGTGTGTGTGTGTCAAGTCTTTGGATCAGTTTGAACTATATGAAACGGCCGTTTCTGTAGGTCAAAAATGGTTAGTACAGCATTGGTAATTTCATGTGATTCAACCTATACATGCAATTTTTGATGCAGGAGACAAGAGAGAACACAGATTTCTTTTTTCATGTGGAACTTCCCCAACCAGTGGTTGAACCCATGCCCCTTGCACTGGAAGCACCGAGTCTTAACCACAGGACCACCAACTTAGTCCCAAGACCAGAGAAGCTTTTAAGTCAGACCAGCCTGAGTGTGGCTCCAGGCTCCATCCCGTATGGGAAGCTTCAATTGCCTCAGATGGAAAATGGAGATGATCACAGGATCCAGCTCCTAAGGCTGCTATGAGGATTACTAGGCCAACGCATGGAAAGCACCGACCAGCGCTGAGGCAAAGTCACCAAGGAATTGCTCAGTAAATGGCAGAAAGTACTGATACATGCTGCTCCTGTCTACAAAACTGCTCATTCCTCAGTTATCAAGGACTGGGATTTTTCCTTTGTATTCATGTGTTCCCTAGACCTGCAGACAAAGGATGCTCATTGCTGGAGTCCTGCACAGGGAATGCTTCCAAACAGCTCCTAAAGCCTGACAGCACAGTTTCCTGGATGCCACTGCAGTGTCTGCCTGCAGACCCCCAGGTTCCTCCAAGGTGAAGCACAAACATCACNTAAAGACCACATAATGTATGAGTATGACTCCATTCTTATAAAATGTCCAAAAACAGCCAGCACACAAAAAAACAGATGAGTGGGTCCCTAGGGGTGAACACAGAATTGACTACAAATGTGCAAGAGGGAAATTTTTCATAATATGTATTTTTAAAAACTTGCTCAATTCTATGCTTAATATGATGCTTGGCAGAATTTTTTAGTGAGATTCTATCTGCTAAGTGAGCCACAGAGTGAGGGGGTGAGTGAATGAGTGAATGAATGAATGAAAACTAATTTCCCAGAAGCCCCCCTGGTAACTTAAACCAGGTCTACACACTTCAGTCACTCCTGTCAGCCTCAACAAGTTACATATATTAGCTATACAACAATGAATTGTGTTACGTGTGTGTGTGTGTGTGTCAAGTCTTTGGATCAGTTTGAACTATATGAAACGGCCGTTTCTGTAGGTCAAAAATGGTTAGTACAGCATTGGTAATTTCATGTGATTCAACCTATACATGCAATTTTTGATGCAGGAGACAAGAGAGAACACAGATTTCTTTTTTCATGTGGAACTTCCCCAACCAGTGGTTGAACCCATGCCCCTTGCACTGGAAGCACCGAGTCTTAACCACAGGACCACCAACTTAGTCCCAAGACCAGAGAGGCTTTTAAGTCAGACCAGCCTGAGTGTGGCTCCAGGCTCCATCCCGTATGGGAAGCTTCAATTGCCTCAGATGGAAAATGGAGATGATCACAGGATCCAGCTCCTAAGGCTGCTATGAGGATTACTAGGCCAACGCATGGAAAGCACCGACCAGCGCTGAGGCAAAGTCACCAAGGAATTGCTCAGTAAATGGCAGAAAGTACTGATACATGCTGCTCCTGTCTACAAAACTGCTCATTCCTCAGTTATCAAGGACTGGGATTTTTCCTTTGTATTCATGTGTTCCCTAGACCTGCAGACAAAGGATGCTCATTGCTGGAGTCCTGCACAGGGAATGCTTCCAAACAGCTCCTAAAGCCTGACAGCACAGTTTCCTGGATGCCACTGCAGTGTCTGCCTGCAGACCCCCAGGTTCCTCCAAGGTGAAGCACAAACATCAC
>SJYA01001146.1:1442851-1489757 GCA_006410615.1 Neotragus moschatus
ATGTTCCCTTGGTATCTCCAATTTTCTTGAAGAGATCTCTAGTCTTTCCCATTCTATTGTTTTTCTCTATTTCTTTGCATTGATCACTGAGGAAGGCTTTCTTATCTCTCCCTGCTATTCTTTGGAACTCTGCATTCAGATGGATATGTCTTTCCTTTTCTCCTTTGCCTTTCGCTTATCTTCTTTCTCAGCTATTTGTAAGGCCTCCTCAGACAACTATTTTGCCTTTTTGCATTTCTTCTTCTTGGGGATGGTTTTGATCATTGCTTCCTATACAATGTTACAAACCTCCATCCACAGTTCTTCAGGCACTATCAGAGCTTATTTCCCTGACACAAGAAAATGCATCTTCCATTAACTGCTCTTTAACCACAATAAAACCAGGCAGTCCAGAAAGATAAAGTTCCCAAAGTTAGTGACAGTCTGTGTATGAAGCTAGATTAAGGGGAGTCTATACCAGCCACCATTTATTGAGGTTGTAACCAGCAAAGTATTAAGCACCTTATAAGCACTATTAGCTCACTGAATCCTCAAATTAGCCCTGCATGGTAGGCACATGATCTATTATCTCTATAATACAGGTGAGGAAACTGAGGTTTAGGAAAGGTAGAATCAAACTCAAGATTGGGCCTCCCGATTTGAACCTAAAATTTATTTTGTTTTGGAGCCTCTCACCAGAGTCCCAGACTCAGCCTACAATCTATTCAGGTGTCCCTGAGCTAACTCCACATTTCCAATGCTCTGGTAAGTGAATTATATCTCAATAAGCTGTTAAAAAAAAAAAATGCTTTCCAATATCTACTTCTCCATCAATAAAACTGAGAAACTTCAAACCATAAAACACTCTAGAACCACTTCAACTGATAAATATAATTGCTTTTCCTCTCTTCCATTCTATAGCAGATAATTCTCATGAGCCTTTCCACTAAAATTAAGGACAGAAAAAACAAAGGGTAACCAAACCTTAAACAAGTTAAATCATTTTGACTGGGTATAGCTCTGTTAAAGGATACACAGAAAATAAGACTAGAATCAAAATGAAATCTGAAAAGTGACAACTCATCATATCCATTTATCTCCTTCATCGCCAGTGATCATGGGACTGGGCCACAATGAGAAAATGGTAGCCATTACTGTGAAAAAGAAAATTCCCTGGACAGTTGTCATAAACAAGTGCTTTATTCTTACGGAAGTTACCACAGAAGAGTTTTTCTCATCTCAATACTGACAGCCTTTAGGGCTGCCAGGGGTTTAACAGGGAACAGATACTCTTTGATGCTCTTCTTTTCAGTCCAGTTTTTACCCACTTTCTCCAAGGTTACTGAATCTGACCCACGCCCACTCTAGTCTCACCAGATTGAAGGCAACTGCTTATCTGGATACTCTAACCAACGGCTGGCATTACAAATGAGCATGAATGGCATGGATTTAATTCATTTTTAAAGAACACAGTGTTTCCTGAGACATGTGGGTTACTCTAACCACCAGAGTTCAGAACAAGGCCTTTTCATCCTTATTCTCCTTAAGGAAAACAGTTGAGTATGGTGACAATCTTCAAGCACAGGAGTAGCCAAAAGCGGGGGGAATTCGTCATCATATTTGCCTTTCAGAGGCAATATATCTCCTTGGTAACAATTCTAAAAAAGAAAAAAGGGAGGGAAAAAAAAAAACCTCTACTAAATCTTACACCTTAGCAGGCAGTCTAGAAAATATGCCTGTGATTCAGGCAAGACACACAGTCCTTTCTCTCAAAGGGATGCTTAGTTTGCTTTGTCTGTTCTCATCAAAAGGGGGCAACTAAAATCTTTCCAAGTGGATCTGACAGCTTTCCTCACGAAGACAGTGGCAAGGGTGATAATATCACTACCTTCTAGGATTCTTTTGAGGGTTTACTGAGAGCAGGAGTTTACTGAGTCTGCAGGATGTAAAGAAAGGTCTGCCACAGAGGGCGTCATCGACGCATGTTAGTTACGACTGGCACTATTCCCCAGCACAGTACTTGGAGCATGAAGGTTAACTTGGAAAGACAGGAGATAGAACTGGATGGTGTGCAAGACACGAGGCAAAGGTTCTTACGGAAATTCTCCAACTCAAGACCAAAGAACAGAACCAAAGCCAGAAAACAGTTTTAAAAAGAAAGAAAAAGCTATCAGCCTGTGCCTCAACCAACTAAACCACACAATTAAAGGTGCCTCCAGCATAGGAAACAGCACCTACTGTGAGCTGACGACCGAACTGTACATACACACACACACACACACACACACACACACACACNACCAAAGCCAGAAAACAGTTTTAAAAAGAAAGAAAAAGCTATCAGCCTGTGCCCCAACCAACTAAACCACACAATTAAAGGTGCCTCCAGCATAGGAAACAGCACCTACTGTGAGCTGACGACCGAACTGTACATACATACACACACACACACACACACACACACACACACACACACACACACGCTCAGCCTGGAGCCCATCCATCTGTGCTCTTATATTCCTCACAGGAAGGGGAGGTTTGGACACTACATTTTTAAAAAAATTTTTATTTTGGTGGTGCCGTGTGGTCTGTGAGATCTGTTTCCTGACGACGGACTGAACCCAGGTCGCTGCAATGAAAACACCAAATCCTAACCACTGGACCACCAGGGAATTCCCTAGACACTTGCTTAAACTGAAACAAGACATGAGCCCAACATCATTTCAATCTACTCTGCTACTGCTGCTGCTTTCCTCCCACCTTGATGCCAAGACCCTCCAGCTTACAGACAGATGCCATATGACTAGGCGACTCAAAGCACACATGAACACCGGACACATGCTGCTGGGTTCCCAAGGAGGACTNACATGAGCCCAACATCATTTCAATCTACTCTGCTACTGCTGCTGCTTTCCTCCCACCTTGATGCCAAGACCCTCCAGCTTACAGACAGATGCCATATGACTAGGCGACTCAAAGCACACATGAACACCGGACACATGCTGCTGGGTTCCCAAGGAGGACTGCAGAAAGTGGGGAAATCACTGAACAACCACCACAACCAGGTCTATTAACGAAGCACAAATAATGGGATTAGACAAGAAAAAAGAAAAAAGCTTGGCCTTCTAAAGGTAGTTCAATGGAAGAGAAGCCCAAAATAAAGGCAGGGAAAGGAGATTCCAAAGAGTCATAAGGAATGTATGTGTCTCCCTGGTCCTCCCCAGCTCTACACCCCAACATTTAAGTCAGGACAAATATATTCATCATTCATCCACTTAGTCTGCGTTTTTTATAGTTATTTATTCTACAGCCAATGCTTTCTGGATAACCACTCAAGACAACAGCAACATAAGCATGGCTTCTCTCAGAGTTTCAAGGACAGAAGGAGAACGAGCTATTCCTTGTACATCTGTTCCGATGGATCGTTCATTTAATACTGTGCATTACACCCATCAGGCCAACAGGTCAAGGTCAATGAGCACCCATGAGGCCAACTACAACCACACGGCTCGTGTCATTCCCCATAGCTGGCAGAACAAAGCCTCTGCAGGAATTCACAGGTATAAATACTCCTAGCCTGAAAGCACCACTGGCAGAGCTGCTGAAAGATCAGATTGGTATGGGAAGGATGAGGCTGGGGAGTCTCACCATATTGCAAATTAATAAGTTCCTCCTTATGACCATTTGTGGAGCGGCTATTATATGCCAGTCACTGTGCAGACAACAAAGGATACAGCCCTAGAGCCTGCCCTCCTGGAGCCTAGAATCTAAGTGTACTTTTCAGTCTAAATCATAATGAATTATGAGAAGGATCCAAAATGCAGAGGACAAATCTCCAAAGGGAGAGAAGGAGAAAATTAAAATATGCCTCTAAAAAACCCACAGTTGCTGTCCATCAACAATGCACGGATAAAGAAGATGTGGTGCACTATGTACAACGGAGTACTACTGAGCTGTAACAAAGAATGAAACTCTGCCACGTGCAGCAACGTGAGTGGACTTGGAGGGCAGTATCCTAAGCAAAACATGTCAGCCAGAGAAAGATACTGAATGATACTGCTTGTATGTGGAATCTAAAAAATACAACCAACTAGTGAACATAACAAAAAAGCAGCCAATCACAGATAGAGAGAACAAAGCACTGGCTGCCAGGGTGAGCGGGAAGGGGCGACATCGTGGTGGGGGAGTGGGGGATACAAACTCTTACGTGTAAGACAGGCTCAAGGATGTTATCATACAACACGGGGAATATAACCAATATTTTGCAGTAAATGTAAATAGAAAGTAAACTTTAAAAAAGTATATACAAATAAAAAATTTTAATGGGATAATAAATGACAGCTCTTACCTCAAAAAAAAACTACCACCACACACAGTACCACAGTTGTTAGTCATGGTAACAGTCACTGCTGTAAGAGCTGTGACACAGCAGAAAAGGTGACCACGTTACTGAGGTTTGTTAGGTTTGCCATAGAACACGTTCGAGGCATCCCGTCAAGGCGTTCCAGACTAGGAAGGAAGAGCCTCACCTCAACAGGGCTATGTGCAGGCCCAGGAAGCTGTCAAAGGTCTGCTGGGCTTTAAAGAGAACCCCCACATGCACAGCAGCCCAGCCCGGCAGATGACGAAGCCCAGCAGCAACCCCACCTGGGTTCTTCTCTCAGCTCAGCCACACGTCCTATATGCCTGAGCTAGGCAACTGCTTTCTGGAATACACTTTCTGTAATTTTAAGAACAACAGAAAAAAGGAGAAGCAGTGGGGAAGAAAGAGAGACACACAGGACCATTCCACCAAGTGCGTGGACACCAAAAAAAGCGCTGAGAGCAGACTTTAGATGACATGATTTGGGTTCAAGTGGAAACTGCCCTTCCTCTTCCTCCTTCACACTACAAAGACCACTTTCACCACCACCACCTTTCCAGGCAGAGAGCTTTTGAAAGGCAGCTCTTGGGCAATCTACAACTTCCTAAAATGATGCGCAACACTTGAACTGAGTGGATTATTGGAACATAATATCCAGCAAGCCCCCAGCCAAATCCCCCACTTCCTTGCTTCTGGACCCCAGCTAGAGACCAGAGGGGACTGGCAATGCAGAAGAGGCCAAAGCGGAAGGTCATTGAACAGGGAAGCCTGGGGCAGTTTTCAGAGGAAGTAGCACTTGAGCTGCGGTGGGAAGTAGTAGTTAGAGGAAGGGAGGCAGAGGAGTGCAGCATCAGAGGGATCCACGTGTGCCAAAGCCCTGTGATGGGAGGCACATGAGCATCAGAGAGCAGAGGAAAGGCCTTGAAGCTGGAAAATACAAAGATGGTGCAAGACGAAAACCAGACTGGCAAATGGGCCAGACTAGGATACGGAGGTGCACTGGGGACCACTAAAGGGACTTCAACAGTATGTTGACATGCTCAGATTTTCACTTTGCAAAGATCATTCTGGCTACAAGCTAAACAATGAGTCTTGGTGGCAAATACAAGCAGCCACTGAAGGAAGACAAGTATCTGAGACACCAAGAAGTAGAAAGACTGGGGCACAGAGGAAAGGAAGAAAGTTCAGGTGAAAGGAGGTCCAGGCCTTTTCCTTGCAACTCGACAGCATCAATAATAATCAACTGGGAGCTCGTGAGAAAGACACAGCTCCAAGCCCCACATCAGAACCTGATTTCAACGAGGCCCCAGGCAACTCAGATGGCCATTAAAGGTTGAAAAGCACTGCTTCAATACAGAGTGGGAACTGGTCTTTGAAGATCACTAATGTATACCACTGAAGTCTTTTAAACACAGCTTTAAACATAGTCTGTAATGAAGGTGAAAAACCCAATATCTCCCTTAAATCTTAAGTAAAATGGAATCACAGACAACACCTACTGCGAAAAAAAACTCTTCCTAAACCAGCCAGGAGAGGAAACTGGCATTTCTGCTTCTTGACATTGCTAAATCTGCACATATAACAACCACATAGGGTGACAATAGCTATGATACAAAGAAGCATCCTTTACCCACTCTCAAAGGATCTGGTTAACACACCTAAACAGAATCCAAGCTTCTGCCAAAGCTTCCAGAAGCATCTATGAGTCAGTCACCTTTGAGAGATAATCTTAATACTCACACAATTATTCACTTTGCTCTCCACTTTGAAAAATGAACGAAGTCACTTACAACACTCATCAGTCTTGCAGATCACAATGCTATCTAATTATAAAGACGCTTGATGGCTCAATCACCGCTTTTCTGTGACGCCTAAAATAAGTCCTTTAATCATTACGTGTCCCAGCTTTTTTCCCAATTGCAAAACAGGAACCCTAGCATTTATCCCTCCAAGTATGCTTTAGGGATTAGGGAAATTATGTTTTCAATGCTCTTAGAGGTTCATCTGTGCTATTCAGTTCATAAAGCTTTGATTATGTCACTGTGCTACTCAGAAAACTTACACTGGCTTCCCAGTACCCACTAAATGAAGACAGTCTCTTCACTGTGGCACCCAACCCTTCTACAGTCTAATCCCCCAAACCTTGGCATACTTATTGTATAGATGCTTCAGCCAATCCAGGCTAGTGACGGTTCCTGAGCAAACTCAGGGCTTTTTTGGTCTCCACTTTAGCTAGTGAGGTTCCTGGTAGAACTGGAACCCCACTGCCAATCCCTCCTAAATCCATATCCACTGTGTTGAGACTCAGAGTATGTTTAGGCAACAGCCAAAGGGGGATGAGGAAGGCACCAGGGATACCAGCTAGAAGAAGAGAAACACTCAGTGGGCTGACCCCATCTTCCACTGGAGGAACCAAAATAAATTCAGGGGGACCAAAATGCAGAGTATAGACAGGACGATAATGTGAAGCTGGGGCAGCAGGCAGGGGCCGGAATACGGAGGCTCAGAAAACCTATCAGGACATACACGCTTTCTCCTAAAGGGGCTAGTGGAAAGGCTCTTGAGTGCAACCAGACTATAATACTTGAGAACTGTTTTAGGGAAGGCACAAGGTACCTCTAAAAATGTTTTCTGAGTCTCTTTAAATCCACTTTGCCCGCCAATGAAATTCAAGCTGTTTTTAGGAAATATCTGTGGCAATTTTAATAGTAGTACACCGTCTCTTTTAACCAGAGATTACAATCACAGAACTAAAGACATAGTAGGAACTTTAGCAATCATTTACTCTAACCCCTTATTTTAAAAATAAGAAAACTATAGTCCTGAGGGATTAAACGATTTGCTCAAAGACACAGGCAATTTGTGGTAGGGTCAATATTTAAACCCGTCTCATGGATTTCTAGGCAAGAGAGAACAGGATGTAAACATTCCGATATAGGAATCAAGGCATTCATTCATTCAAAAAATATTTATGTACCGGATGCCATTTAATGCTTTGGGAGTACAAAAGTGAACCAAGACAAACATACTTGCCATTGTAGAGTTTTCGTTCTAGTAGGGAGAGTCAGACAAAAAAGAAACCATAATAAATAAATTATGTAGTATGTTAGAATGAGAAATGCACTATAGAAAAAAGTAGAACAAAGAAGTAGGATGGGAGTGGGTGACCAGCTTAAATCTCACTGAGGAATGTCAACTGAGCAAAGACTTGAAGGTGAGTGCTTGCAGGATACTAAGGATTTGGAAAGTCATGTGATTTCTATCCATTCCGTCGCAATTTGCCTCTACAAGTGCTTGCAGGTAATAGGCTGACATCCATCCACCAAGTTCAACAAACAAAATCCACAGTTCTAACATTCTCTCTGATAAAACAGAAAAAAACAATTCTCCTCCCAGCTTTAAGAAGAGGTCCTGATGGGCTGATGAAGTGGGATGTAGTGAAAAAAGTGGATAAGGTGGGAATTTCAGGCTGGAAGGAAAACAAGTACACGTTCTGCATTCTGACAATGAACCAAGCCAATTTATTTCAGTTACTGCCAAACATGGATCAAAATGTGGGTCACTTCCTGAACAGACCAGAAATGAAACTGAGACTGGCACCGAGTTCCCAAAAGCTGGTAGAGCTGTCCATAGCAGAGAAAAAGTGAGCATAAAAAAAGAGGAAGCAGAATGGAAATTACAACAACTCTTAGACCTCAACCCTATCGTCCCCTCGGAGTACATACACTGTGCAGTGCTCTAAGGGGTCAACATCACGATTCCAAGGAGCCAATACTTTCTGAGCCATCCTCACAATAACCCAATGAGGTGGGTACTTCTACCAGACTCATTTTTACATATGAGAAAACTGGGACAACTGAGTCTCTGAGACGTTAAAATGCCCAGACAGACAGAACAGGAACCCAGGACCACTAATTCCACAGCCCATACTGGGACTCAGCAAACTGTGGTCCTTGGGCTATGATGAGTTTTTACATTACTAAATGGCTGTTTTAAAAAAAAAAAAAAAAAAAGCCTAAGAAAGAATATGTGACAGAGACGCTACAAGGCCCACAAAACTTAAAACATTTATTATCTGGCTCTTTACAGAAAAAGTTTGCTGACCTTGATAGTCTAACCTACTACACTGGCCACCAGCAGGTTCAAACACTACAGGATGTATTATGTTTCCCAAATTGCAAGGGGCATTAGGGGAAACAGGCTCTGGAAGATGGAGAACTCGATCTCATATTGGGTGGGCAGCAAGATAATCGGTGGCTTGTGGTTATTGATCTGCTGTATTACTTAACAATTCTCATACAGCATTTTGTATTTTTTTAAATTTATCCCAACAGGGACAGTCCTGTCTCACCCTCCTACCCACCAGACACACAACCCCCAGCTTACTAGGCTCCTAAACACTATTCTCAGGTTACCCACCATCAGTCCAATCCTAGTGGTCCCCAGGGCTTCTAAACTGTCTCATTTTCCCAAAATCTGAATCTCCAGGTTACCTCACTTAACACTCGTGGTGGATTCATGTCAACGTATAGCAAAATGAATACAGTATTGTAAAGCAAAACAAACTAAAAAATAAAAATTTAAACTAAAAAAAAAAAAAAAAAAGTCTCATATCCCTAATTAACTCACCCAAATGTGGCCAAGAACCATGAGGTATCTGAGAGGCATAACCCAACTCTCCCCTGGATGACCCTGTTCAATCTAACCAGGCCAGGGTGGAGGAATTTGGTTGCCTTGGCTGCCAGGCAGCTATCCCCCCTTCTTCTGTATTTATAGCACCTTAACATTCCCCTGGGAGACCATTCCTCCCTGACACTCGGAACATGTATCTCATATGCTGTTGAATCCACTCTGGGCTCAGGTCAGGCAAGCTTCAAGGATTATCTCAAGGATGTGCACATGATTCAATAAAAAGCCAAAGAGAACCACACTCAGGGCTTTGGTTCAAACTCCTGGCCACAGGTTCTCTTGCCAACATAAGGAAAGAGGCTGTCTGAAAATGGCACCAACCTACAGGAAAGCGGCATGGAGAGATGCAAAAACTGGGGCCCGCAGACACTGTGTGAGCCACGGGAGCTGGTACGGTGAGAACTCAGAACATCTCTGGCCTTTCCAGTTCCACACCACAATCAATTCTCTGTTGTAAGCAGCTTGGACTGTGTCTTCACTCCTTCACAACAGAAAGTGGCCCATCTGGCACAGAGTGGAATCGTCATGTCCACCATGTACTTTCTGAAAACCGACTGAGAGGCCACTGATAACAAAAGCTGCCTTCACAGTCAGCAAAGGTCCAGACCAACAGACCACGTCCACGCAGACACGAGGGGAAGCTCACCTCTCTTCTCCCAACTGCTCCAGGGGTGTGGGGATCCCTGAGAATGATTGTTCTCATTTAAGGCTCAGTTATCTGACTAGAGCTGAGACCAGTGGTATTAGAACAGTAAGACTCTCACAGTCAGTCTTTCAAATTAGTGTACTTGATCTCCTCCCACCCAAAACCAGTATCCCTCAAGCCTCCAAGGGAAAACAGAGAAAAAAAGCAAAGAGAATTTAACAGTCAGTGGGCGCGTTCTCTTGCTTCTATTCTCTTGCTTCTATTATGTCCAGGGTTGCCTGGCAACCAGCCTCAGCCTGGTAATTCCCGTGGACAAGCAGAAGAACGAATGTCAGACCTCCAGGTCACGCAGCATGTCCTGTTTATGCCCCGTGACTCCAGGGCAGGGGTGGGTTCGTGCTGTTCTACAAAACTGGCCAAATCCAGCCCACAGAGCACCTGCTGTCTTTAGGGGTTCTCCCACACTGCCCTCGAACCTTCGCCTTCAATGAATGTAAGCTGTGGATGTCTCCTCAAAGTAGATTTAAAATACTTTCAAAAACAGCTTGTCAGAAGAATAGAGAACAGCTTCTGACACAGAAAGAACTCCAATACTATTTATGAAGACAGTAGAAACCGGCAGGGAGCAGAGGGCATGGTGCGCACTCAGGAAAAAAATGGGCTAGTTTGCGTTTCACATTCAGGATTTTCTGGAATCTTCCTTGACCCTGTATACTCTGAGGACACCTCCAAGGATCTGGGTGCTGAAAGTTGGCCACTGTGCTATGCGACTCTAGGTCATGAGTTCCTTTCCAACAATTGAGAAGTCAGTGGGGAGGGAGATTTCTGCATTTGGCAACACAGTTTAGAAGTAACTGTGGCAGCCAATCCTTGCACGGTCAGTACACTGCAGGGGGGTAGGGAAAGAATGTGGGTCAGTGAGTCTCCAGTGCTTAGATGTCTCTAAGCAGGGCATCTGTGTCCACAAAGACATGATGCTGCTCCTTCTCTCTCTCTTCCCACTCCTAAATTAAATATCTAACCAAGGACAATGGCTTTCCACACAAAACAGAGACAGCGCCCAAGAGAGACAGGGACAAGAAACTCACCCTTGTGCTTAAAATTCTATTTAGCAAGACAGAAGTCCTAAAAAGTAAGGGTCTGTATGGGAAGCACTGTCTTTAGTTGGCTGATCACTGTTAACACCCATTTGTCCACATGCAACTATACAAATGAACCAATTTAAATCTTATTTTTAAAAAAATTACTACTAGGTTTCAGGAAAAAATTTTGTACAGACATTATGCCTTGGCAGAGTGGTGTGTATCCTTTGGAAATACAGTGGTTCCAGCTGGAAACACTGTCAGCAACATACAGCCTGCAATACGAACAAAAGGAATATTTTTTTAATCTTTTTAGAGGAAAATGAAAAATAAGCCTTTTATGATTGATGATGAGGCTTACCAAGGATGCCTTTCCATTTGTGTTACTTTAAAATGATCATTAAAACTTAACAGTTTTATTTACGCTTCATTTATTTACTGATGTCTACTCTGGCTCTTGGTTGCTTTGTGCAGGCTTTGTCTCGTTGCAGCAAGCAGGGGCTCCTTTTCGTTGTGGGGCACAGTCTTCTCACTGCAGTGGTTTCTCCTGCTGCAGAGCACAGGCTCTAAGCACGTGGGCTCAGTAGTGGCAGCTCCGAAGCACTAGTGTACTGGCTCAGTACTTTGTGGCACACAGACTTTTGCTCAGCAGCTTGTGGGATATTCCTGGACCAGGGATCAAACTGGTGTCTCCTTGCACTGGAAGGAGATTCTTTACCACTGAGCCACCAGGGAAATCCAAAACTTAACACCTTTAAATGAGAGGTATGGAGGAGAACACCCTAATATTCAAATCTCTCTTTTTAAAGGAAAAGAAAAAAAATAAGCAAACAGCCTTATTGATTTAAGAGACAGCTGTAAGTCACTTTCTTCTAGGTGTGAAGATTATGAAAGGAGTCGACTCACATTAACTGGCCCAGCCAAGGGTATCCGAGCTTCCTGCTTGGTATGACAAACATGAAATAAAGATAAAATATGACAAGCATAAAAATAAAGAGGTGGAGAAAGATCTAAGAGAAAGAGGGCAAACACAGCAAAGGGGTGGGCAGCAAGAAGGTAGCTGTGAAGGCTCTTTGATCTGACTCTTGCCTTTTCTAAACCATCATCATTTCCTGTGCTACCCCAAAGGTAGACTGGACTGCCACCCCATCAGAGCAGTAACACTGAATCTGTCCAAGAAAGAATCTTTAAATAAAATAAAATCTAAAGAGAACCAAGGGATACCTGGGGCCATAAGCATTTAAGAGTGACTTTTAGAACACAGAGTCAAGTGGTTGAGTTGGGCTCTCTGAAGGGACACTTGACATAATTCATTCAACATGCACTGGGGAGCTAATGCTTATCCTTCTAAAACTCTTTCCAAAAATTGCAGAGGAAGGAACACTTCCAAACTCACTCTACAAGGCCACCATCACCCTTACACCAAAACCAGACAAAGATAATACAAAAAAAGAAAACTACAGGCCAATATCACTGATCACCATAGATGCAAAAATCCTCAACAAAATTTTGGCAAACAGAATTTAGCAACACATCAAAAAGCTCATACACCATGATCAAGTTGGGTTTATTCCAGGGATGCAAGTCAATCAATGTGATACATCACATTAACAAATTCAAAGATAAAAACCATATGATAACCTCAATAGATGCAGAAAAAGCCTTTGACAAAATTCAGCACNATTCATGGGGTCACAAAGAGTCGGACACGACTGAGCAACTGAACAGGACTGAAATGAACTGAACTGGTATAATCAGAAAAAATACAAGTTTGTTTTTGGATTGTTTGATTTTTCTTAAAGAAATAGTTTATGTGATGAAAAAGGCGAGAGAGATACACCTCAGAAGAAGGCTGAAGGGGCGTCCTGTTATTTTCATAGTATCACGCCATTTAACAACTTTGTGGGTTGTTCAGCTGGAGGGAGGGAGATATAACCTACCTGATCCAGGTGTTATTTAATTATGCCCAAAATATATTATTTCCAGACATTATACTAATAAAGACTGAGATGTCATACCCAGTTTCCTGACCTATTCTAAATAGGTTTCTAGGTCTCTAATCAGCATTATAAATATACATAATTATATCTGGATCTGTTCAACTAACCCAAATAACATGCTCTCATTCAGCATCCCCAAATTTATCTTCATGAAATACAAATCACTGACCTACTTTTGTTGACGATAATCTTAACAGCACCCCTATCTCAATGACAAAAAAATGAGGCTTGCATCAAGTCCCATTAGGAGAAGAAAAAAATATGCTCCTCATCAGAACAGCTAACCAGGGGCCAGACATTTTACATCCTCACTGGTTCTGAGCAGTTTTCACTTCTGGAACCTAACACAGGAAGTTTAACAGGAAACGGGACCCCACACAGTGCTGTCTACAACACAGTGCCAACTCAGAGCCCACATTTCTTCCTGGCACTACAGATTCATAGTCACCTCAAATCTAGAAGTCTTTTTAAGTATAACCCTAGAAACTCTGGAAATTGATTTCAGGTCATTCCCATTTATAAAAGGTTTTGCTTTTCAAAATCAAGAGGTCAGAGATCAGTCACTTTTTTTGCCCTCTGGCAAGGCAAGATGTGGGAAGGGCACAGGGAAAGAATGAGAGAGGGAAAAAGGCAAAAGAAAAAGGGACAGAAGCAAATGAGAGAAAGAAAAAACAAACAGACTAGAAAATGTGTCATCTACGTCTGGGCTGGCATTTCCTAGAACAATGCAAGGTCTTTTGTAGGGAAGACCTTTTGTCGTTAAGACCTTAGACACCATCATTTCAGCACAGGAAACTTACTTATTTACCAATATTCCTAAAATAAAGCTAAAACCCTCCAAATGTGACTATCCAAATCAGTGTATCACTGAAATTTTTCCCACTCTAGAAATAAATATTCTTCTCTTCTGCTCAAAACAAGGCATCTACCTACTGGATATTGGGTATTCTTCCCCACTTATACCAAATTACCCTCTCCAAAGCAAGATCAAAACAGAGAAAGACAGGATAAAAGAAGTCCTAACGAGAGATGTACATGCAATCAGGGATGAGTGTGAATTAGTCCCTGCCACACTAGCACATTTGTCAGGGGTAAACAGAATACAGAAAAACTGAGTTCCAGATCCAAACACCTTGGCGCTGAAACTGCAGCATTCTGGAGAAGTGCAAATTATCTGGATGCATCAAAGGAAACAGCTGCTGCTGCTGCTGCTGCTGCTAAGTCACTTCAGTTGTGTCCGACTCTGCGTGACCCCACAGACGGCAGGCCACCAAGCTCCTCTGTCCCTGGGATTCTCCAGGCAAGAACATTGGAGTGAGTTGCCATTTCCTTCTCCAACACATGCATGCATGCTAAGTCACTTTAGTCGTATCCAACTCCGTGTGACCCCATAGACGGCAGTACACCAGGCTCCTCTGTCCTTGGGATTCTCCAGGCAAGAATACTGGAGTGGGTTGCTCCTTTTCCAATGCATGCATGAATGCAAAGTCACTTCAGTCGTGTCCAACTCTGTGCGACGCTATAGACAGCAGCCCACCAGGCTCCTCTGCCCACAGGATTCTCTAGGCAAGAATATTGGAGTGGGTTGCCATTTCCTTAAAGGAAACAGATCTATAGTTTAAAACAATCTAAGGACAAAGCAGATAGGGGAGCACCACACTTTGGGCCCTGGGTTAAAATCTTAAGTGGCTGACTAGAGCTGGGGAGATGGGGATGCTGGCGAAGGAGTGCAGGATTTCTTCTGAGGATGATGACCAAACATATTCTAAAATTACTTGTGGAGATGGGTGAAAACTTTTGTGAACATACTTAAAATCATGAACTGTTCATTATAAATGAGTGAACTGTGTGGTATGTGAATTACATCTCATTAAGTTACTTTAAAAAACCCTAAGGCAGGACCTCCAAGGTCTCTGCCCACCATTGCTTAACTCCATGCCCACACATTTGAGGAGCTCAGTGATCTGACTGTTTGAGGTGTCACAGTAAGAAACATGAGTCATCCTTCTCCTCTAACATTTCACACATCTCTCATTTAAGATAACCACCAAAAAACATTTCAACCTTCTTTTTAAGGGGCTCAGTTCTCCAGATTAGAGGGGAAGGGAAGAAGATGAGACCCCAATATTCAAAACTAAGACTTGTGAAAACAAGCCAAATATAGGTTCTTGTCGGCTGATGACCATCTTCATGTTTGAACTCTGCACCTCAAGTNACCTTCTTTTTAAGGGGCTCAGTTCTCCAGATTAGAGGGGAAGGGAAGAAGATGAGACCCCAATATTCAAAACTAAGACTTGTGAAAACAAGCCAAATATAGGTTCTTGTCGGCTGATGACCATCTTCATGTTTGAACTCTGCACCTCAAGTGCAAAATCCCAAGCCCTGCTGGGATTCTCCTTTCATCACAGAATGATGTGATGCCAGCCAGAAGAGACAGGGGACAGGAAAGCAAGCCAAAGACAGAACCCAAAAGATACGGGGGCCAAAAGCTCAGTGCCATTCCAATTTTCTAAGCACTGGAGCAGAGCTTCCCACTGGGGAACTGATTCCAAGCATGCTGGCTATATAGAGAAACAGAATTTGTTTCCAGAGAGAGAAGCATCTTGTTGCTCTACACAGAGCTGACAATATGGTGGTTTGCTAACCTTGCACACTGAGCTCAGGGCGGCTTCAGTCAGAGGGCTGGGAGAGGGCAGCAAGCAAAGTCATCTGTGGCTTCCACACCTCTGGGTGTGGCTGGGGCTGGACGAGGCTGCAGATGCCAAGGTGCCCATCCCCAGGGCCTGCCTGGTCTCCGCACTGCCCACAGTCAGAGTCATAAGGCTGATGCTCTGCTGGGTGCTGGCCCAGGACAGGATTTGTGTCAACATCTCAAGGCACCAGTCAGATACAAATGCAAACCCCCTTCCGTCTTTGGAAGAGCACCCTACAGAATTTCTTAAGAAGCAAATCACAAGGTGAAAGCTGCACGGGTCAACACCTCAGGGTCCCAACAGCAGTAGCTGTTGTCTGCTCTGTCACCCAGTCCTTCCTAGGAGGCTGAGAACCCACTGAGATCAGAAGAGAGATAAGGAGGAGCTGTTGCCAGAAACGAGTTATCCAATGGCACCTTGGAGGCACCCCAGCCCTCTCTGGGTTTGGTGCGCAGCTCGTCCTCCAGAGCCATCAGCCAGTCCCTCTGCTGCTCTCCTGGAGACAGGGGTCCCCCCACCAGCAGTGTAACAACAGCTCAGTCAGCTCATTATGCTTCTAGGTTTTTAAACAAAAACCATGCAATACAATCACAGGCTCTGATCCCAAATGACTTTAACCCTGACAGGACTCACTGTGGAGAAACGTGTGTCGTGTGACTGTGAGCAGAAAGTTTCCCTTCAGGAGCTTCCCGGCCCCCCCAGGCTCATGGGACAATCGGATCCTGGGTGTGCAGCCACATGCTGAGATGTTCTGAAGCGAGAGAACCTGTACCCTTTGGAGCCAATTCCCCATCATTCCTTGACCTGCTCTAACGGCTCCTTCCAGAGACAAATCTAGACGGTAGTGACATTCCAGTTGCAGAGGACTTACCATGGGCCTGCTCACCCCGCTAATCACGATACCTATGATAATCTCATTTACTCCTTACAATAATATCAGATAGTGGATATGTATCACCCTCGTACTTAAACTGCTTTCTCTGGTTTCGAAGGGCAAAATTCAAAGGCTTTAGGCAAGCCCTCACCCACACTGCCCAGGAAGACACATCTCATACTTAATCAGAACGAATCTCTCCATCCCTATTCCACCCACCTCTTCTGCTGAATGCTGATGCTGCCCATAATTTCGGCCCCCGAGCTCTCCTCTCACTCCATGCCAGTGGTTCTCCAACTGTGCTGCACATTAGCAGTACCTGGGGTGCTTTTAAAATTCCCCTGGCACAAGTTGCAACCCAGACAAATTACATTAGAATCTCTGGGGTGAGTCCCAGACTCCCAGTGACTTCAACGGACTGCTTGGGCCTCTAATAGCACCTGGTGAGACCCAAACCCACAGCAGTACCCCCTCTCTCTCTGGGGCCTCTGGCCTGTTTTTCCCTCCACCTAGTAGGTGTCTCCACCTGTAGGTCCTATGGAAAGAACTCAGCAAGGACTCTTAGCCCCGTGTCCCCCACCAGTTCAGCCAGGACCCCTGTTCCCCCTTCCTCTGTTCTCCTCTTCAGTCACACCAGGTCTTCCATGAAAAGTGCCATGGTATCTTGATTTTTCTTCTATAATTTATGGGTGGGTGTTTGAATATTCAAATAATGATTCCACTGAGTAAAACAGATTTTTCAAGAAGTGCACTCCCTGCAACTGGCTTTGCATACTCCCTGGCACACTGCCACCTACTCCGACACCAGCACCTGAGTCTGAGAAGCACATCTCTGCCNTGATTTTTCTTCTATAATTTATGGGTGGGTGTTTGAATATTCAAATAATGATTCCACTGAGTAAAACAGATTTTTCAAGAAGTGCACTCCCTGCAACTGGCTTTGCATACTCCCTGGCACACTGCCACCTACTCCGACACCAGCACCTGAGTCTGAGAAGCACATCTCTGCCCTTCCCTCCATCCCAGCACAATGGCCACATGCTGTCTGTTCTCTGATGCGCTTCTGCTCCAGGACAGCGCGAAGCAGAGGGAAGCTCAAATCACTGATAAAATATAGTTCTATTTTAGATCATACAACAAGAAATACTTTTCAATGTAATGATTATGAATTAATGACCACTTGAAGATACTCTAGGAAAAAAATATTACTAACCACATCAAAGCCATGATTTCAGGATGCTATAACGTTCTCTTTTGTAATAAATGTAATTTTTAATGAGTAGACTTTTTCAAAATAAATAAACCGTGGTAAGGTGGGGCAGAAATGACCTAGGTGATTTTAGAAGACTGATGGTTAGGAACACTGCTTCCCTAGACTTGCCTTTCCCCAAGTCCTCTGCTAGCTCCCCAGAGATCCTCTTAACCTGCCAGGAGTCATTGTACTGTGGATGGTCTGTGCCTCCCTGGCCTCCTGAAGATGCCGAGCAACCAGAGCAGTCACTATGCTCGCCCCGTCCCAGAACCCCACTACCAGGAGCCTTCCACTCCAATGTGAATGGTCCCAGGCACTGAAATAGAGACCACAGATAACACGTGCCCTCCATCAGGGCAAGTACCAAGCTCTGCTGAAGAAGCAGCCAGCAGAGAGAGGTCAGACAAAAATGCCCAGCTCCCTTGCCACTTCCCAGAAAAGCTTCATGGACAGACAAGCTGTGCCTACTGGCTCAGAATAAAAGTCTTCTGTCGACAGAGGTGGAAGCCTGCCCTCCTTCACACCTGACGAACTTCCAAAGTAAAGCACACACTGCACCAAGATAGAATTCAGCAGCACCCTCACCAGAAGCACAGACAAGCTCTCCGGGGGACCCACACACAACTGATCACCAGGCCAGCTCTGGCTCATTTTAGGGAGCAATTTTGTTGTCACTTCGGATCCCGGAATGAAGTACACACAAACTGAGGAGTAGAAAATGGACAAAACTCGAAGCACTGCTTTATTGTAGGTGCCACTCTATGATAAACCAAATGATGAGTTTCCTTTCTACTCCAAAAATGTGATTTATAAAATTCAGTTCACTCAGAACTTTTCAGAAGCACTCCTATGAGATATCCATTGAAATGGAAAGTGTACATACCCTCTGGCCCAGCAGTTCCATTTCCAGAATTCACCCTACAGATGTACTCACTCATCTGCCCATGACAGGTGGTATGAGGAGGTTCACAGCAGCGTTGCTGTGCAAAAGGTTGGAAATTATCTAAATGTCTATTATTTGGTGGTGGTTTAGTAACTAAGTCATGTCTAACTTTTGCAACCCCATGGACTGTAGCCCACCAGGCTCCACTGTCCATGGGGTTTCCCAGGCAAGAATACCAGAGTGGGTTGCCATTTCCTTCTCCAGGGGAACTTGTGACCCAGGAATCAAACCCACATCTCCTGCACTGCAGGCGGTCTTTACCAGTTGATCCACCCAGGAAGTCTGATTAAATAAATTATGTCCATACAGTGCCATACAATGCAGTGCTAAAAATGAATTTGCTCTATATGTACCAAAGTTGAATAATATTCAAAATCCATTAAAATAGTACAAAATGCAAATATATGCAAAACAGTGCATATGGCTTGCTACCAGAGAAATATATAAATATGTATTTGCTGGCACATCCATAAATTATATCTGAAAAATACTCAAGAATGGGTGAAATGCTGTCTCCAGTAGAAGAATCAGGAATCTGGAGACAGGAGGCATTTAAGGATGCTTGCATTCCTTCCTGTCCCTTCTAAATTGTGTACTATTTACAGGTATTACTTAGTGACATAAACTTTTTAAAAAGAAACACAGGTATGAATTAAAGTAAAAATGCTGTTTTAATTTCATCTCACTTGCTCAAATGATAATCATCTTGTATACTTGACCCACCAGTGTAATAACAAGACACAGTCAGGAATCTGTTATGGTTTGGGCTCAATCTGCTTGACAGTCTCTGTGGCACAGAAACAGCCTCAAGTTCAACTCGATCTACCTGGAAACCTATCTAAAGTCTCATGGGAGAAGCCACTTCATCTTTTCAAAGTGTTCAAATAAGCCTGGAATAAACTTAAAAGCACACTTGACAGCAAGATCAGATGAGCTCTGGAATCAACCCATGGTGTCTTTACAAACCATGTAAAATGGCGTTTATTTTGGCTTTTCCTGTGTGGCAGCAGCAGGAATCAAACCATAGCTACTGGCTTGGCCAAAGGAAGCCAGCCAGTTAGCAAGGTTTGATCCAGAATTCCCAAGCCCCTCAACCCTTTATCCATGTGGCAAAGAAAACACACACACAGAGACACCCTCCCTCAGCCCCAGGAATCTCCACTTTCTAAATATAGTAACACTGCCCAAGCCTCCAGGCTCACCCCCTGCAGCATTCCGTGCCTTCCTACCAAGGTGAAATGAGCCAGATATAAACATGCCGTGACAGCTTCTGGGCCACAATGCCACACTGTTTTCCTTACTATTTCCTCTCTTTCTCCACTCTGCGTTTCGACAAAATGTGTAAACTCCAGTGACTCTAATTTGTAAATATTCCTCTGGCCACTGAGGCTATTTTCTTCATCCTAACAAATGTGATTTCCCTGAAATTTGAGGTTGGAACAGCCTATTAGATATGGGCAAAGCCACATCCCATGCCCCATTTTATCTGTAAGAACTTAGAGCTCAGAAAGGATATCAGACAGGTCCAACATTAATTAGGACACAGCCAATTAATTGTAATCTCTCTCTCTTTTCTAGCCCCTGGTTCCTTCAGAATCCATGCCAGCGCCTAAAAGAAGAGCTTGTCCTGTTAAGGACGCTTCCAATTAAAGCAAAATGTTAAGCATGAGAAACAATCTAACAACACACTTAAAACAGTGCCAGACAAATACCAACTTGACAGGGATGCCAAGGACCTAAAGAGTCAATGTCAAGGAGCTTGTGAAAAAAATAAAAAGATGGGAGCTGGCAATAATGCCACTTTAAGGAATCTAGCCCCATGGAACTACTACAACCCACATAGAAAGGAGAGTGTGCAAATCATCACTGTAGCACTTTCTCTGATAGTGAAAACTGAGGCAATCCAAATATCCCTCAACAGGAGAAGGGGTAAATCAGCCATAGTGTCGCCACATAGCAGTGTTCTCTGCAGGTGTTAAAAAGAATGCACTGTATATGTGTACTCTAAGACATAATATCAACCAGAAAAGCAAAACACAGACTAATTCATATCCTATAACTCCACTTATGAAAACAACAAATACGCACAGAAAAAGGAGGAGTAAAAGAGCACACAGTGGCTAACTCAGGCAAGGCGGTGCTTTACTCTGTATACTTCCACACTGTGTCGTTCTTTTATGAGTGTATGCATGAAATATATAATTTTTGTCTTTGCACTATAAGATTAGGTCATCCATTTACACTGTTCATCTTTCCCCAAACCTAATCCTTCCCAAGTCACCCCTATTTCAGAAAATAGCACCATCATTCACATAACTGCTCTGCTGCTAAGTCACTTCAGTTGTGCCCGACTCTGTGCGACCCCATAGGCGGCAGCCCACCAGGCTCCTTCATCCATGGGATTTTCCAGGCAAGAGTACTGGAGTGGATTGCCATTGCCTTCTCCGTAACTGCTCTAGCTAAAATCATCTGAATCATTCTTGATTTTTAGTCTCAAAGCCAAAATCCAATCAAATGGTAGATCTTGTGGGCTCGACTTCCAAAACCACCCAGAATCTGACCTACATCTCCAACGCTGCCCCTAGCCCAAGGTGCCACTGCCTCCTACTTCACCTATTATACAGCCTCCTAACTGCTCTCCTTGCCTCCACTCTTGCCCCACTAAATTATTCTCTACACAGTGGTCCCCATAATCTCCTAAAGCACAAGAATGATGATGTCACAACCTTCCCCTGACTTTCCATCACACTCAGAATGAAACTCAAAGTCCCTTTGGGAGTTAAGACCTCGAGGACTTGGCTCCCAGCCTCTCTCCCTGTTCATCTGCCATCGCTCTGCTCCAGCTACTCTGGCCTCCCTGCAAGCCCCAGGACACCCCATAATTCCTCTCACCTCACAACTTCTGTATCTGTTACCACAACCTTAAAAACCCTTACTCGAGGCCAGGGCTTGGACAACATGGTAAGAGCAAAGCAAGACTCCATGTTTGTTGAATGAAAGCCTTCCTCTGATGGCCTAAGATACACAATTTAAAACATACTGGGTTATAATTTTAAAAATTAAAACTTGAGTCAGTCAGAAATGTATGACACTTAGCTTCATACTGGCATCTCTCCTCTGGCTAACTTTTAAAAATGCAATGGCCTAGACCGGGTAACAAAGTCACCTTCATGAACTGCTTTCCCCTATAGCTCCACAGTGACAACACTTTCTCCCTGACCCATTCTCATTTTGTCAATTCATGGGGTTTGTGATCATTAGCTTACATTGGCCAGCAGTAGGAAGTTCAGCCTGGGGCCTCTCCCCAGAGGGACGCTGACTGGCCTAACTAGAGCAGAAATCTGAACCACAGCCTTGTCAGAATCACCTTTCAAGCCCTGGGAGGTGAAACTGATCAGTTAAGTACATCTGAGGTTGAAGCAAGTAGAAGCAAAAAGTCCCCAAATTAGGGCAAATAAAGTATACCCAATGGTGTTCACTTACTCATCAAAAGTTTTATGGAAAAAGTAAAAGAATTAAGGGCTTCCCAGGTGGCTCAGTGGTAAAGAATGCAATGCAGGAGATGCAGGTTTGATCCCAGGGTCAGGAAGATCCCTTGGAGAAGGAAATGGCAACTCACTCCAGTATTCTTGCCTAGGAAATCTCATGGATGAAGGAGCCTGGGGGGCTATGGTCCAGGGTCACAAACAATCAGATACAACTTGGAAACTGAGCATGTACGCACAAAAGGATTAAAAAAACAATCCGAGATGTAAACAGTGCCCATCTAAAAGATCTGAACAGACACTTCAGCAAAGAAAATGCACCAGTGGCCAATGAGCTTATGAAAAGATGCTCGACATTGTAAGTATCACAGAAATGCAAATTAAAATGAAGAGGTACCACTTCCCACCCACTGGGATGGCTACAATCAAAAAGACAGATAATAGCAGGTATTGGTGATAATGTGGAGAGACTGGAACCCTTGGATGTTCCTGAGGGGAATTTAAAAGGATGCCTCTGGTGCAGAATAGAGTTTGGCAGGCTTTTACAAAATTAAACTTAAGTTTATCTATACAACTTAGTAATTCTACTCATAGGTGGGAAATGAAATAAGAAATGAAAACATATGTCCATACAAAGACATGTATTTCACAGGCTGAAACTATTCTGCATGATACATTTGTCAAAACCCACAGAATATACAACACAAAGAATGAACCCTTGTGTAAACTATGGACTTGAGTTATAACACTATGTCATTATTGTAACAAATGTACTATCTGAGAGAAATGAGTGTGAGAGGCTATATGGGAACTTTCTATACTTTCCACTCAGTATTTCTGTAAACCTGAAACTAAAAAATAAAGTCTATTAATCATATTTTTGTAAAAGGAGGGAAGGGGGAACTTAAGCCTCAAATCAGTGGGCTGAGTGCTATAGATTATTGTTATTTAGTCGTTAAGTGGTGTCCAACTCTTGTGACCCCAATGAATATAGCCCTCTGTCCATGAGATTTCCCAGGCAAGAATACTGGAGTGGGTTGCCATTTCCTTCTCCAGAGGATCTTCCTGACCCAGGGATCAAACCTATGTCTCCTGCATTGAAGGGAGATTCTTTACACTGAGCCACATGGGAAATTTTGTACAGATTATAGATGCAATTTATTCAGTCCAATCCAGAACTGAATANAGGCAAGAATACTGGAGTGGGTTGCCATTTCCTTCTCCAGAGGATCTTCCTGACCCAGGGATCAAACCTATGTCTCCTGCATTGAAGGGAGATTCTTTACACTGAGCCACATGGGAAATTTTGTACAGATTATAGATGCAATTTATTCAGTCCAATCCAGAACTGAATAACTGAATTAAAGTGGAAGGACTTTTTTAAAGCCAGTGTAAACTACAAAATCTTGTTTGGATATAATTTGCAGATGTTTATATTTGTATGAGTAATATTCCAAATGTCAGTATTGCAAATTACCACCATTTACAAATTAATTAGGAAATGCTTTTTCTTCTTTTATTCGAAAGGTGCTAAAGCAAAGCAAAAGAGCTGAGAAAAAAACTTTTTGTTACCTAACTCCACATGCATTTGATCCTTTAGGATTCGGTAAGTAAAAAATAATATTAGTCCTAAACAAAGCAGGTTGGCACTGAAGAGCCTTTGGGAGTTTATACTATTAATGAAGGATTCATCTCAGTACTGCAAAAACCTACATCAAATCCTAAAGAAGTACAAAACAGTGACGTGTTTTAAGCACATCATTCTTGGTGATTTTTTTTCCACTCTCGTTTTAATGAGCAGAAAGGACGAACTATTTATCTTAACAAATCAGACCCAGGAACAGGCTTTTGGCCTCCATGTTCAACTCTTTACTACCCAGTTAAAAGAGAATAACTTTCATTCACAAAATAAATAAGTCATGGAATGTGATGCATAGCATAGTGACTGTAGTTAATAGTACTATAATTTGAAAGCTGCTAAGAGAATAGATCTTAAAAGTTCTCATCACGAGAAAAAAACATTCATAATATATGTATGGTNACAGATTTCTACAACTCTTATTTCTGTTAAAAGATAAATGTGCCTTGAATTTAAGATCTGATATTGACAGACAAATACATAGCAGCTAAAATTTATTGCTGTATTTTTTACTGGCATTCTTATTAATTTATTTCTGTTAAAATTCACTGTGATTGCCTTGGAAATGTGATGCAGGTCAGAATTACTAACCTCTGAGAATGCAGCGATAAAAGCATATCATACCCAAAAAGCCTCACGAAAACTACAGGCTGAACCAGAGAAACAGAGATACACTCATTTCACTTTACTAAAAAAAAAAAAAAAAAAAAAANACTGTGATTGCCTTGGAAATGTGATGCAGGTCAGAATTACTAACCTCTGAGAATGCAGCGATAAAAGCATATCATACCCAAAAAGCCTCACGAAAACTACAGGCTGAACCAGAGAAACAGAGATACACTCATTTCACTTTACTAAAAAAAAAAAAAAAAAAAAAGTGTCACCCAACAAGATATCAACCCCAGAGAAAGGCTTTATTCAGTACTACACTCTCTGCCCCAACTTGACTGAAAGCTGACTGAGAGAAGGAGTTGGATCCTTGTTCTAGTTTTGGTAGTCTCTTCCCTGCTGGCTAGGATGATAAAAAATCCACCTGCAATGCAGGAGACTCGGGTTCAATCCCTGGATTGGGACGATCCCCTGGAGAAAGAAATTGCAACCAGCTCCAGTATGCTTGCCTGGAGAATTCCATGGACAGAGGAGCCTGGCAGGCTAGTCCATGAGGTCACAGAGTCAGACACGACTGAGCTAGTAACACTTTTACTTTCTGTATCCTTGAAAGTGCCAGGAACTAGAATGAATCCATCTTTCCATCTCATGAGACAACTGGGTTTTCCCCTAGGACACAGTTCAGTTTCTGGGACCTCACCCCTACTTAAACCCCACTGTAGGAGAGCAGCTTATGGTTCAAAGTTTCCCACCTGAAATTCCAATCAAGAACTCAGTGCCTCAAGTTGCCCACCACCACCTAAGAGAAAACTATTAAAACTACACTTCTGATATACAGAACAGGAAAATCAACAGAGACAGAAAATACATCAGTGCTTGATGAGGGCTGGAGGGCAGGACAATGGGGAGGGAGGACTTGGAAGAAAATGGCGGGGGGTGACTGTTTATGGGAATGGAATTTCTTTTGAAGGTGATGAAAATATTCTAAGATTGATTGTGGTGACAGCTGCATAGCTCTGTGGATATACTAAGAACCACTGAACTGGATGCTTTAAGAGCGTGAACAGACTACATCTCAATAAATTTGATATTCTAAAATGTGAATTCCTGCCCCACCCCTCCCACCTAAGACTATTAAAGTAAGAGAATTCACTCTATCTTAGAAAGAAGTCAAATTGAAAGGGGCATATCCCCAGGAACAAGTCCATAAACCAACTCTGAAGGTAGAAAGAAAACAGTTCCTGAAAACCACCTCTCAAAACCAAAAGCCTAATTCACTTTTAGTTCTATGAAATCACATTTGGTTTGACATCAAGTCCATGAGACAGACAGAAATGAAGTTCAGTGTACTTGTGTAGACAATTCTGCTCTTAGTGAGTCTTGGTCTGAGTCTTGACATTCTGGAAGATAATAATAGCTGCCATTAACTAAGCCGCACTACACACCAGGCTCCAAGCTAAGTGCTTTCTTTACATGCATGTTTCATTTCGTGCTCACAACAGCCCTAGGAGGTCAGCGTGTCTCTTCCCATTTTACATAGGAGGAGCTCAGGCTTAGTGCCTTGCCCAGTAAGTGATGAGGTCAAGAATGGAACACAGAAAATCCTAAAACTCTTAATTCTACAATTTTGAACATCATCGCCAGCCTCTATTATCTCTCCAGAAAGAAAAAAGGACCAAAGCATACTGAATCTCTAGACTGAGACAGATTAATCAGGTCAAGGAAAGAGTGCTCACAGAAAATGCCTAGACAAATTAGCACAGAAAAAATTGACTGGGAGTTACCACATCAAACAAGAACTTTCTCCAAAGGCAGGAGTTTTTGAAATGCAGGTCCCAAATTATTTTATTGCTTAGCTGCCATGTGTCCAGCCCAGAAGTTTGAGCTCCAGGGAAAGACTTCTAGGAGTTCGTTTGTTTACCAGATTCTCAAGGGTATTCAATAGACAACAGACCTACACAACATTTCTACTTCACAGTTAAGTGCACAGGCTCTGGAATCAGATAACTTATGTTTAAGTACACTTAATTGCTGTGATGCCTTGGGCAGGTTACTGATCTCTCTGATCTTCAGTTTCCTCATAAAGTGCAATGATCTAGCTGAACTTCAGCAATCCCTGGAGGCCAGTATTATTGCCTCAGATTAACACACAAAGGAAATCTAAACCCAAAGATCTGTGCATATTAATTATAAAATAAAGCCATAAAATTTTAGAGATGGAAGAGCCTATAAATAAATCATCTAAATCAATGTTACTTTTACACAATTATGTATTTTTACATATATATATATTTAAAACGCTTTACATTTTGCAGAAGTGATAAAGATGATCCAAAGAAAATGAATACACATATACTAGCATAGTAATATACCATGCAAGAAGGACCTAATGATAACACAATGCCTGAAGTTCAGGAAATAATAATCACCTCCACCCTCTTTAAGAGGGCATGTGGCACCTGTTCAAGCACTAATAGGAGTAGAAGAGAATAGTTAGTAATAGTGCTGGATATTAAGAGATTAGAACACCTAGCTCTCCCCCAAGTTATAGAGCTGGCCCATTCATTAGACAATCTAAAAAACTCTTTATCACCTGTACTGTTTCCTCCCACCCAAAGAATTCTTAAATTCCTCCCCCCTACACAACCTTAAAAATAGTGGCAAGCAGATAAACCGCCAGTAACATAAAGGCATCTTCCTCAGACTCAAGGCTAAGATACAAAATGCAAATCCAAATTCCAACACTCTGGGACCAGGGGCTCCATTCTGGGCAAGAGGAATGAGGGAGAATTAAGAGCTCAACATCAGCAGGAACTTCATCTCTGGCTCAGACCCTGCGGGGGACAAAAACAGCCCTGCTGTGAGACTCCTAGCCAGTGATTCTTTCAAGCCTGCTTTCTCATTTGTAAGATGAGCTATAATACGTGAGATAATCTGTGGGTGAAGCAGTGCCTAGTATGGAGTAAGTCTCCACCGCCACAGGGAGAACAGAACCGTCACTACTACATCCTCAGTGTCCAGGGTAATATGGAGCACACAGCAGGCACTCCAGATGTTTGCTCAATAAAGCAGAGGCCCAATTAAAGCCAGTCTGAGATTCAAACAAAATGTGTGGGCCCAACCTGCAAGTGAGTCCCTACTCCAAGCTAAGGGTCACACATTCCAAGGATGGCCCTGGTCATCAACAAAAGAAGAGTCTATTCATTTGCTTCAGGTCACAGCCTCCAACAGAGACCCTGCCTCTGACGAGCCTCAGCACACCAAAGTACTACTTTTACTTCACCTCAAAAGACTACCACTTGCTGCCCTGGGGCTCCACTCTCTTCTTCATCTTTAGAAACAACAGGCTTATAAAATGACATCTCAGGCATTTGACTTTAAGTCTCCTTTAAAGAGACTTGGTGACAATTCTCAGACCCCCGGCTGCACTCTGCCAAGACAAGCTTTCCTAGTTGAAAGATATCACCTATTAAGAAATGCAGCAAAGAGAAAGGAAAAGTCAAGTGAAAGACAATTCCACTATCTGCCTTTATGTTATTTCTGATTCTTAAAAATAAAAGATGGACCAAATTATTCTTAAATGGGTAGACAGAAAAGGCACCCAAAAAAAGGACCTCAGCAATCCAAGGCATCCATCCCTAGAGCACTGGTTTGGCCAGAAGGAGACACTCTCTGGCTCTGCAAATGACAAGGGAAATCATACACAGAATGTAAATTTCATTTCTCCCCTGCCAAAGGGAAATTTGCAAAAATGGTTTTACAAAAGGTTCGAAAATCTCTAAGGATAAGTTTAAACTTCTTTCTGAGCGAAGATCGAGGACCTTCCTTCCCAAACCTTTGAGTTTTCAAGGATATTGGGAGAGGTAAAAAAGGAGAGTGAGGGAGCGGGAGAGGGAGAGGATATGTTCGTTCTATTTTTAAACCCTCGCCCACAGTTTAGAGTAAAGGAACACTCTGATTCTGTACTCCCACCCCTATCACCTTCTGCTAAACACAAGAATCAGAACCTGCACACGTACGTGGCCCTGATTCTAGATCTGGTGGGTTACAAGCTGCCACTATTCCAAAGAATCGCGAGCTGACCAACCACCCTACCCAGCCCTTCTCTTGGAAGGGCTGGAGACCTCTCGGAGACCCCGGCGGCCCTGAGCAGGCTAGAACAGCGTAAAGGGAGTGAAGCAGGCACAACCCGCCTTTTCCTGAGCGGAGGCAGCGCCCCCTTGGCGGGGCACGCTCCATTCCCACGGCTGGGCACTCAGGGGTGAGCAACTCTCCCCCAAGGAAGCCGGAGTCGTGGACGCGAAGGGGTTTCCCAATATGCTACGGTGCTCCAAGCACTCCAGTCCCACTCCTGAGACACCTGTGTGTGCCGCGCACACCCACCCACGGCGCCCCCGAGCGCTGGTCGCGCTCGGTCACCTCCCAGTCCCCCCGGAACGCAAACGGCCGGGTGACGGGTCTCTTCCTTCACTGTCTGTTGCTAGCTCGCCCATTTTACGTATCCTTTCCGCTTCGCGACAAGGGTCTACGCCCGTCCCTCAGCGCCCAGGGGCAGAAATCCAGCCGGGCGCGGGACCCCTAGGTCTAAGCGCCGCCCGACGGCCCCTCCCGCCCCTGGGCACCGTCCCCGCCAGGCTCCGGGGCACTCACTCTTGAGCGCGCTGATGAGTGACTTCCCGTCCTTGATGAGCTCCTTGATGAATTTGTTGGTCTTGTCCAGCTCCGCTTCGTGCGACTTCAGCGTCTCTCGGAAGTGAGGGCTGTCGAGGCAGCAGTCACTGAATTCGAGCGCGGGCAGCCCCATGGTGTCCGCGGCGCCCAGCCGGGGGGCGCGCCTCCCCCGGGGCTCCGGCGGCCCGGCCCGGAGCAAGCACGCGGCGAGACCCTGGCTGGCACCCCCGACGGCCGCTGGCTCCACAGGTGTGGCGCTGGCTCGCTCTCAGAGAGGTGTCCGCGGGCGCGCACGACTCCTGAACACAGCCTGGAGGCGAACGAAGAGCGGCTGCTCCAACGGCGTGTAACCGAGAGGCCGCGGAGCAGGAAGAGCAGCGGAGGACCCGCAGCGGCGACGGGAAGGGAACGAGCAGTCGAGCTAGTGCAGCAGCCGCCTCCCCGCCTCCTTCGCCAGTTCGCTCTCCTGCAGCTTCGAGCGCCCTCTCACAGCAGCCTCGGCCGCCCAGCCGGCGTCCGGGCCGGACGAACCTGCTAGCAATGACCTAATCCCAGTCGAGCCAATCAGAACCCCGCCTCAGCCCTACCCACGGGCCTTCCGAGGATGCCCGGCCCTTCCGCGACCATAACCCAATCAACGGGGTCCAGAGGCGGGGTCTAGGCCGGGGGCATGGCCCACGCCACCGCCTAGGTCCGCAGCACAAGCTCCGCCCCCTCCCGTCTGCTCTGGGTTGCACAGTCGGAGCCGGGAAGGAACGAGGATTGCTGCCGCATGCGCCCGCGCAGCGGCCGGGATCCGAGCCGGAGACGGTTGGTCTGCATATCTGGGGAGCGGAGGAGCCTAGATGTGCCGAACATGAAAAATCTAGGAATTTAGGGCTGCAGTTCCCCTAAGGCTGAGGCAATCATGCTCACACTCAAAATGCATTCCCCAGTCGGACACAACTGAAGCGACTTAGCACTCGCGCACGTCCCAGGAGAACCCCGGGCGTACCAAGCGACCACGTCGCCCCTAGACACAAGCTCCTTCTTCCACTCAAGCAAAACATACTTACATATTAAAATTACCAGCTCTTCTGGCCTGCAGTCTTCCCGCCCCCTACAGTCCGGCCCCCTCACGGCCACTCCTGCTCAAAACCCGCCCACGGCTGCCTCCAACCGAAAGGTCTAACATCCTTTCAAGAATTTCAGCCGCCTGTTTTCCCGCTGGGCACCTCACACAATTTTACATAATTACTTTCACTGCCTGTAGTCTTTTGCAATAAATACCTTGAGCTTCAAGACTACGAAATGAGCCACCGCCGCTTTCTTGTGCGCTGCGGCATCCCTAACGCCTAGAACAGTGGCTGGCATCTAGTAACAGATACTGAGCGCTTACCTTGTGCTATATGTGCTATGGCGACTGATAAGTATTTATGGAATAAATGAATGGATCCGTTCCCGTGTCCTTCTCCATTTTCCACTTTCCTGCAATGTGTTGCCCTATTGCCCTTGGGTTCCACCACAGTAATCAATCCAGGCAGCTCACTAACTGCACCTGTCAGGCTGGATCCCACAGTGTCCAGTACTGAACTGTGAAGTGCTAGAGGAAAGGGACTGTCTTTGAATAAATTATTCATAAGTCCAGGAAAGAGGAGCTCTCCAGTTAGGTGGTTTTGTGTGTGTGTGGCTTTTTTGGTTTTTGTTTGTCTTTGTTTTTACATAGGTTTCCTATGTGCAGGCACTAGACTAGATACTAGAGATGCAAAGATGAATAACACAGAATGAACCTGTCTGCTACTGGTTAGTGGGATAGAAAAGCAACAAGCAATAGCAATGCTGCACAGTAAGTTGGGAACGTTGAGAAGGCGATGCTAACTCGGGAGCTAGAGAAGTCATCTACGTGGAGGTATTGATTTATTAAATGCATAAATGAATGAATGAATGTGATCTGTTTGCCAGTTGTAGCTACAAATTTAGACTTGATAGCAGGCCCAAACAGTTATCAGATGGATAATTAAAGTCTGAAAATAGTTGTTCCTCAGTTGCCAAGAATGAGATAGATGTGGAATGGAATTCCATGAAACTAAATCTGCTTAATGCTATATCTTGAGCACTTAAAAGTAGGTGTTCTGGCTCTTAAGTAATACATAGCAAACCACACCAAAACTTAATAGATTAAAGCAACTACGATCATTGTATTTTCTCTCCTAATCTCTGTGGATCAGGAATTTGGGGAAGAGCTTGACTGGGTTAATCAAGATTGCCAGGAGAAATATCAATAACCTCAGATATGCAGATGACACCACCCTTATGGCAGAAAGTGAAGAACTAAAGAGCCTCTTGATGAAAGTGATATGAGGAGAGTGGAAAAGTTGGCTTAAAGCTCAACATTTAGAAAACTAAGATCATGGCATCCAGTCTCATCATTTCATGGCAAATAGATGGGGAAACAGTGGAAACAGTGAGAGGTTTTATTTTAAGGGGCTCCAAAATCACTGATGGTCACTGCAGCCATGAAATTAAGACGCTTACTCCTTGGCAGTAAAGTTATGACCAACCTAGACAGCATATTAAAAAGCAGAGACATTATTTTGCCAACTAAGGTCCGTCTAGTCAAGGCTATGGTTTTTCCAGTAGTCATATATGGATGTGAGAGTTGGACTATAAAGAAAGCTGAGTGCTGAAGAATTGATGGTTTTGAACTGGACTCTTGAGAGTTCCTTGGACTTTCCATCCTAAAGGAAATCAGTCCTGAGTGTTCACTGGAAGGGCTGATGTTGAAGCTGAAACCCCAATACTTTGGCCACCTGATGTAAAGAGCTGACTCATTTGAAAAGGCCCTGATGCTGGGGAAAATTGAGGGCCAGAGGAGAAGGGGATGACAGGATGAGATGGCTGGGTAGCATCACTGACTTGATAGACGTGAGTCTGAGTGAACTCCGGGAGTTGGTGATGGACAGGGAGGCCTGGCGTGCTGTGATTCATGGGGTCTCAAAGAGTTGGACACGACTGAGCGACTGAACTAAACTGAACTGAACTGAAGTACAGGGATAGCATGTAAATTTCTTATGAATTTTATCCAGAATTTCCACAAAGACCCCTCACACTTTTGATATTATCAGAAGAAGAGAATCAGAATGCAGTAGTATTGAGTACGGTAACTGGCCCCTGGAAGATGGAGCTGTCTCTCTATTTCTAGAATGTAATCTTCATGAAATACAGTTTCTGTGTTATTCACTGTACAGCCCCAGTACCTAGAACAGCAATGGGCACTTCAAAGATGCACAATGCCAATGGGAGGGGCACTTATTTAATCAGGAAGAAACAGTGACTCCTGTAACAACATAGGCTGTGGCCATGAATGCAAATAGAATACAACAGTTAAAGCCCAGAAATAAGTTTCAGATGAAATACAGAAATTATTTAGGCAAAACGATCTGGCCTAAACACTTTAGATGAATATCTGAATTCCTTCCAATTAGCAGTTAGTCCAAACAGTTCTACTTTTAATATCAATATATTTTATATCCATATAATTTCTGACTTCAATTGTCCAATTAACTTTAAATCTGCAATACAATTACTTCCCCTTTGTAGAAAACAGGAAAGCACTCTCACAAATGTTATCTCCAAGCCCACACAAGCAGAGGTGGGCAAGGGCCACTCACCCATGATTCCTGAACACAAGCGAGAGAACACAGCTGGTCTACGATAAAAGTTCACTGGTCCTCATGTAACAGGACCAGGGTAGTACAGCTTCAGGACAGTTTCTAGCAGTTTAGCTGATGATATTGATATAAGATCTCTCTCTCCCTCACTCCAGCTGACCTTCCTCTGTGATGCCTTCATTTTCAGAGGTTCTCTCTACTTCTCCATACTTATGTCAAGCAGTATTAGCAGTAAGAAAGTTTTGTTTGTTTCAAAAAAATCTAGCAGAAATACAAGACTAAAGCCAGAGGTGAAACAGTCCCATTCCCAACACATAAAGTCTTGAGAGGAGTTGCTCCCCCAAAGGACAAGCAAAGTGCTGTTAAAGGGAAAAGAGAGAATTGCTGTTGAATAGGAGAAGGCAATAGCACCCCACTCCAGTACTCTTGCCTGGAAAATCCCATGAACGGAGGAGCCTGGAAGGCTATAGTCCATGGGGTCGCTGAGGGTCGGACACGACTGAGTAACTTTACTTTCACTTTTCACTTTCATGCATTGGAGAAGGAAATGGCAGCCTACTCCAGTGTTCTTACCTGGAGAATCCCAGGGACAGGGGAGCCTGGTGGCTGCCATCTATGGGGGTTGCACAGAGTCGGACACGACTGACATGACTTAGCAGCAGCAGCAGCAGTAGCAGGCAGACACTATAACGTGTAGTACACCTGACCAGTCCCCCACCCACCCCTCAAAATGAGTGCTCCTTCTGCTACATTCCCTGGGTTTTGTAATTCTAGTTAGCATTCATTCAAGTTTTTTTATAGTTGATACTGTATATTTCCTTACACATGACTTCACCTTTGTGTTCTTATTGGATAAGACATCAGTTCAGTTCAGTCACTCAGTCGTGTTCAACTCTTTGAGACCCCATGAATCACAGCACGCCAGGCCTCCCTGTCCATCACCAACTCCCGGAGTTCACTCAGACTCATGTCCATCAAGTCAGTGATGCCACCAAGCCATCTCATCCTCTGTCGGCCCCTTCTCCTTCTGTCCCCAATCCCTCCCAGCATCAGGGTCTTTTCCAATGAGTCAACTCTTCGCATGAGGTGGCCAAAGTACTGGAGTTTCAGCTTCAGCATCATTCCTTCCAAAGAAATCCCAGGGCCAATCTCCTTCAGAATGTACTGGTTGGATCTCCTTGTAGTCCAAGAGACTCTCAGTTATCCTATTTTAAAACAATGATTTGGGGATAACAGAAAATCTATTTCTCGACTGTGGCACAAAGGCATTAATATTTATGAAAATCCATGAGTGCATTTATGTCTATATAAATTACACCTCAACAAAGTTGGTTTTAAAAAATGATGATGGTGGTGGTAACATTAACAATGACATTTATCGTTTTCGTTGAGTAGTAGGATTCATGCTAAGCATTTTTTTTTTTTTTTACTTCTTCACTTAACCTTTAGTAGAATTCTGGGAAATAGGTGCTATAACCCTCCCTACTTTATAGATAAGGCAGCTAAAGCTTGAGGATGTAAGGTGCCTAAGGTCACATAGTTAGTGATGAAACAATGCTTATAACTCAAATCTGTCTGCCTTCAATAACTATCTCCATGGAAAGTAAAGTGTTAGTTACTCAATTTTGTCTGACTCTTTTCGCCTCTATGAACTATAACCTGCCAGGCTCCTCTGTCCATCGAATTCTCTAGGCAAGAATACTGGAGCTGGTTGCCATTTTCCTCTCCAGGGGATCTTTCCAAACCAGGGATCGAACCCGGGTTTCCTGCATTGCAGATGGATTCTTTACCATCTGAGCCACCAGGGAAGCCCAACTATATCCATACAAGATGTCTATAAGAAAGACACTTTATATATGTAAATAATAATAGCCAAATACCTAAAAATGGAACAAAAATCATACATGAATAAAACAGGAGGTCTCATTCTGAGGTGTGTGTGTTTTCCCTTTGTTAGTATGTCCCCGATACATCAATCACTATACAAAAGCCTCTAATTTGTTTTGGCTTTAAGTCCCAGGCTCTGTAATTTGTGTAGAAGCAACTGACTGAAACAGATGTAAAATTCTCATTTTTGTCCAAAAGAAAAAAGAATAATATATCCTGATAAAACCACTGGCTTGCAGTTCTTTAAGGGAAGTATGTGGAGGGGGGGCGGTGTGCATGTGTGTGTGTGCGTGTGTGTGTATGTATGTGCACACACATGCACTTGCACTTAGCTATGTCTGACTCTTTGCGACCCCACAGACTGCAGCCTGCCAGGCTCCTCTGTCCATGGAATTTTACAGGCAAGAATACCAGAGCGAGTTGCCACTTACTCCTCCTGGGGGTCTTCCACGAGATCGAACTCGTGTCTTTTGCATCTCCTGCATTGGCAAACTGATTTGTTACCATTATGCCACCTGAGAGAGGTAATAACTCTTAATTAACATTCTTTCACGCAAGAAATTAATAAAACTCATTCCTTGTACTACATAAGTCTGCCGTATAGGTTAGCAATATTTTTATTTCCATTTTTTAATAATTTGTTTATTCCTTGCCTGCTACTTTTCTACCCAAAGTCCATTTCCCCATCTTCCTTATTCATTTAATGAGAAAGTACTTATATAACATTTACTATTTATCAAATACTTTTCTAAGCTCTTTACAGAAGTTAATCTCATAACAACGAGATTATTATTTTATCTCCATTTTATGCAAGAGGAAACTGAAAAGGAATCATCTACTGTGAGATAACCACTAAGCTACAGAGCTGAGATTCTAACTGGTAGTATAGCTCCAGTCTTAGGCTATGTTACCAGCAGAACCTCAAGTGCCCAGCTAAAGATTTCAACTCCTCTGACTTTCACAGCACTACTCATGACCATGGCCGTGGTACTGGCCATTGAGATATAACTAGAAATCTACTGTGCAGGGTTTGGAAAAGGGTTTGTTTGTATTAAATAAGGAGACAACTGACACACATCTTTTGCCCACCTTCTTTCCTCTTATTTTTGCCAAGAATGTGGGTACAAAGCATGAAGGAGGAGCAACTATCTTGCAACTATGAAGAGGAATACATGCTAGGGACTGATGTATGGGAAGATAGCGAAAGCCAGATGCCATGGAGCCATAACTCTTATCCCCAAAGTGCCATCCTCTCAACTACTCATCACTTGAAGGGGAAAAAAACATAACCTGTTTAAGTCCCATTAATGGGGTTTGTTGCTACTCAAAGCCAAACACAACTCTAATTGATAAAATACACTAATCACAAAACCTACTGTTTCACTTCTGCCTGAATTTTGGTCATCTGCATTAATACATGGTTCTTATGTAGCTTCCAAAAAGGAAAATTATTAATTTTAAGAATTTTTCTTTTCCACTATGCTTTATTACAGAATATTGAATATTAGTTCCCTTTGTTATACATCAGGACCTTCTTATTGGAGAAGGAAATGGCAACCCACTCCAGTGTTCTTGCCTGGAGAATCCCAGGGACGGGGGAGCCTGGTGGGCTGTCGTCTATGGGGTCGCACAGAGTCGGACACGACTGAAGTGACTTAGCAGCGGCAGCAGCAGGACCTTCTTGTTTTAACTATTTTATGTGAGTGGTTTGGATGTGCTAAACCCAATCTCCCAATATATTCCCCCTTAAACCATTTCTCCTTTGGTAACTATAAGTTTACTTCTATGTCTGTGAGTATGTTTCTGTTTTTTGACTGTGTTGGGTCTTCCCTGTGGTATGCGTGGGCTCTTCACTGTGGCATGCAGGTTTCGTTGCCCAATGGCCTGAGGGATCTTAGTTCCCTGATCTGGGATAGAACCCAAGTCCCCTGCATTGGAAGGTAGATTCTCAACCACTAGACCACCAAGGAAGTTCCCATTTGTGTCATATTTTAAACTGCACATATAAGTGATACCATATGGTATTTGTGTTTTTCTTTACGGCTTACTTCACTTAGTCTGACAAATTCTGCATCCATCCCTGTTGCTGCAAATGGCATTATTTTGTTCTTTTTATGGCTGAGTAGTATTCCATTGTGCATATATACAACTTCTTTATTCATTCATCTGTTGATAAACATACAGGTTCCTTCCATGTCTTAGCTACTGTTCACAGTGCTGCTATAAACACTGAAGTCCAAATATCTTCTCAAATTAGAGTTTTTCTGGATATATGCTCAGGAATAGGATTGCTAGATCATTTAGCAACTCTATTTTTGATTTTTTCATGTACCCATTGGCCATCTGTATGTCTTCTTTGGAGAAATGTCTATTTAAGTCTTCTACCCACCCACTTTTTGATTGGGTTGTTTTGTTGTTGTTGTTATAATTATTGAGTTGTATGAGCTGTTTGTATATTTTAGAAATTAAGCCCTTTCGGTTGCATCATTTGTAAATGCTTTCTCCTAGTTCATAGGTTGCATTTTCATTTTGTTTATAGTTTCCTTTGCTGTGCAAAAGCTTATATATTTAATAATATTTTAAGTTTTGCTTTTATTCCTATTGCCTTGAAAGACTGACCTTGTACAATTTATATCAGAGAATGTTTTGCCTATGTACTCTTCCAGGAGTTTTATTATGTCTTATATTTAAGTCTTTAAGTCATTTTGAGTTTATTTTTATGTATAGTATGAAGATGTGTTCTAACTTCATTGATTCACATGTAGCTGTCCAGCTTTCCCAACATCATCTGCTGAAGAGACTCTTTCCCACTGTAAATTCTTGCCTCCTTTCTTGAAGATTAACTGACCCTAGGTGTGTGGGTTGGGTTTATTTTTGGCTCTCTGCTCTATTCCATTGATCCATGTATTTGTTTTAGTGTCAATACCAGGTGGTTTTGATTACTATAGCTTTATAGTATTGTCTGAAGTCTGAGAGTGTTATGCCTCCAGCTTGGTATTTTTCCTTCAGAATTGCTTAGGCAATTCTAGGTCTTTTACAGTTCCATATAAATTTTAGGATTGTTTGTTCTAGTTCTATGTAAAATGTCATGGGTAAATATACAGGGATTGCATTAGATCTGTAGATTGCTTTGGGTAGTATGACCATTTTAACAATGTTAATTCCTCTAATCTAAGACTATGGGATAGCTTCCTTTTCTTTGAATCATCTTCTGTATCCTTTATCAGTGTTTTATAGTTCTCAGAATATAAATCTTTCACCTCTTTGGTCAAGTTTATAAGAATGTTTTCTTAAGCATTTATGATAAAAATAATATCTGATTTACAGGGAAGGATTGAATATTAAATAAGAAACAATATTTAAGAAAAACAATAATCCATTAATAAAAATAAACTTATTCAAAAGCTGAGATGATACTAGAAAACTGTAAAAAATACAATTTCACTACAGCCTCAGGGTTATTCGGGTCAATAAAAGTTCCTGGCCTATTTCTTACCATTGTTGCTGCTAAAATGACAAAATGAATCAGCTTACTTATGAAAAAATAACTTAAATTGAAGTAGTCCCCATACATTTGCTATCTTTCTTGCCTCTGGATCTTCCCATACATGTGTATACTTTAAATGTACCTCAGCACATTAGAGGTCCTGAGAAGCCCTGAAGTAAATAATACTGTAAGATTTTGCCTAACCCAGTATTTCCCATATTTCTTGGAACACAGAATNTTTCATGTACCCATTGGCCATCTGTATGTCTTCTTTGGAGAAATGTCTATTTAAGTCTTCTACCCACCCACTTTTTGATTGGGTTGTTTTGTTGTTGTTGTTATAATTATTGAGTTGTATGAGCTGTTTGTATATTTTAGAAATTAAGCCCTTTCGGTTGCATCATTTGTAAATGCTTTCTCCTAGTTCATAGGTTGCATTTTCATTTTGTTTATAGTTTCCTTTGCTGTGCAAAAGCTTATATATTTAATAATATTTTAAGTTTTGCTTTTATTCCTATTGCCTTGAAAGACTGACCTTGTACAATTTATATCAGAGAATGTTTTGCCTATGTACTCTTCCAGGAGTTTTATTATGTCTTATATTTAAGTCTTTAAGTCATTTTGAGTTTATTTTTATGTATAGTATGAAGATGTGTTCTAACTTCATTGATTCACATGTAGCTGTCCAGCTTTCCCAACATCATCTGCTGAAGAGACTCTTTCCCACTGTAAATTCTTGCCTCCTTTCTTGAAGATTAACTGACCCTAGGTGTGTGGGTTGGGTTTATTTTTGGCTCTCTGCTCTATTCCATTGATCCATGTATTTGTTTTAGTGTCAATACCAGGTGGTTTTGATTACTATAGCTTTATAGTATTGTCTGAAGTCTGAGAGTGTTATGCCTCCAGCTTGGTATTTTTCCTTCAGAATTACTTAGGCAATTCTGGGTCTTTTACAGTTCCATATAAATTTTAGGATTCTTTGTTCTAGTTCTATGTAAAATGTCATGGGTAAATATACAGGGATTGCATTAGATCTGTAGATTGCTTTGGGTAGTATGACCATTTTAACAATGTTAATTCCTCTAATCTAAGACTATGGGATAGCTTCCTTTTCTTTGAATCATCTTCTGTATCCTTTATCAGTGTTTTATAGTTCTCAGAATATAAATCTTTCACCTCTTTGGTCAAGTTTATAAAAATGTTTTCTTAAGCATTTATGATAAAAATAATATCTGATTTACAGGGAAGGATTGAATATTAAATAAGAAACAATATTTAAGAAAAACAATAATCCATTAATAAAAATAAACTTATTCAAAAGCTGAGATGATACTAGAAAACTGTAAAAAATACAATTTCACTACAGCCTCAGGGTTATTCGGGTCAATAAAAGTTCCTGGCCTATTTCTTACCATTGTTGCTGCTAAAATGACAAAATGAATCAGCTTACTTATGAAAAAATAACTTAAATTGAAGTAGTCCCCATACATTTGCTATCTTTCTTGCCTCTGGATCTTCCCATACATGTGTATACTTTAAATGTACCTCAGCACATTAGAGGTCCTGAGAAGCCCTGAAGTAAATAATACTGTAAGATTTTGCCTAACCCAGTATTTCCCATATTTCTTGGAACACAGAATCCTGTTTTTTCCTCCAATGTTACATCCCACATAGTGCTCTAGGAAATACATTCAGAAAAGGAACAATATCATAAACAACGGAATAGGAGCATAAGGAGAAAGGGTTAATTGGTAGTCTTTTGGTTGCCATTTCAGTGGTTGCAAAATAGAAATTTTGTTATGGGGAATAAATAAACTTTCTAAAGCAATTAGAAAGCTATCATATCCAACTTTAAAACCTTATTAATGGATGGACTTTTCTTCCACAGGAATTCACATTCTGTTAGATGACTCTGGTTTTGAGGTGATGTTGTGGTTTTTAGTGGGTTCCTGGGTCTATTGAAAGTGGCACTGTTGGGGCAGAGGAGGGCAATATTTCAAGAGAGATAATTATTCCATCACTTTTTTCTAGGGAGAAGCCAGTAGGAAAAATCAATGCTAACCACAGGGCAAAGAGTATATAATATCTGCTTTTTCTGCAACAGTGGATGATGGCAGATTTCTTTCATTTTCTTCCTTACTTCCCTTTGAATTTCTTTTCCAGAATTTCCCACTGTTATATTTCTATTACCCAAAACTCATGTATAGAAAATTTTTACTTATAAAACTTGTGGCTGTAATACTCTCAAATTAAAATACTAGCATGTTTCCATGTACAAACTGGACATTTTTTTTAAAGATTGTTTTGTCTAAAAAAGTAACAGTGTGAACTACCCCCTCTGCTTTCCACAGCTGGCCTGATGACCTGGGCCTGCCTAGAAAGAAGTTTTCTGTGTTCTGTCATGAAATGAAAAAAAAAAAAATGACTGTGTAATGAATTTTGTATGAAGCTACATGTATTCCATTTAAATAAGTGCTGTTTGAGATATGTCCTTCCCACATATTGTGGTATTGGTATACTAATTTTTTTTTAATGATAAGCAAAGACAGTAGCTGTAGTCTTTTTATACATCCTTTGACAAATTAAAACTTGGAAATGTTATGTCCCACCAGCCATAGGATACTGACCTCTGGACTAATCAAATGAAAGAATGAGTGACTAAACAGAGTAAAACTAGAAATTTCAGAGACGTAGGTCCCAGTCTTTCCTTGTCACTGAGTGACCACGACCTCAGAAAACCCAAACTGAAGCACTGGAATGACCTGTTTCCCTAGCTATAAGTTGGCGAAAGCAATTGGAATCTATGTTTTAGGCCTATCGTTACTGATAAAGTATTATAAATGACAAGGAGGAAAGGGTCAAATAATATATCCATGTGTATAAAAGAGAAAATAGTAGACAGATCAACTAAACTGTTTTAAAAGATTTAGTTTCCTACTGTTTTCAATTTTTTTTAATTGAAAAAATAAAATCAGAAGTCCCACTGAACACCATTGAATTATCTTTGAACTGAGCTATTTATGGAGTCACAGAACCATGGAGCTTCAGAACGAAAAGAGATTATGGAAAACATCCAGTGCAATCACACTGATTTAAAGGCAAGGAAACTGAATACTAGAGAATAAAGATACTTCCCAAAGGTCAGTTATTTAAAGAATGAAAACAGTCTAATAAGAAAAGATACCTTCTGAAACCTGAAAAAGAAATAAGAGCTTATAAGAAAGAAACATGGGGTTTCCATCCCTAGATTTTAATACTGGCTTTGACACATAGATCTGAATCTGTTACTTAACTGAGACCCAATGTCTTCATCTTTTAAATAGCATTGATAATTAATATATCATAAAAGTATAGTTAAGAACAAATGAAATACACAGTACACTGAAGGGGCACACAGTGAATGCTCAATAAATTATAACTTGAATTTCTATTATATGAACATTAAAAATCTCACAATTTACCATACCTGTTTAAAAATATTCAATTTGTGGGTTTTAAATGAGCTAAGTAAGGAATAAGACCTAAATATTTGATGTCTTAACCAAAAATATTTTTCTCTTTATTAGTTCAGATAGTTCCCTTCAATTTCTATTCATAGCATTCTTGAAAGACAATGTAGGGCTTTTTCAAACTTGAAATCACCAACTGACATACTTTCACTTTAGGATGGAATTTGCTTGACACCACTTAAAACAAGTTTGTCACTGAAATATCCCAAAGATTATTCAACTATGGAGAAACCCTAGCACCTCAAAGCTTGTAATTTTCTTTCTTATCTAACAAAATTTTATGAAGATGAGGATTGTAGTACTTAAAATATACTTAAGAATGTCTTCAAATCATCTTTTTCATAGTCATGCCAAAAGTAAACTCTTGAACACTGGACAGATATGGGTTTTAATGAAAGTCCTGCCACTTGCTGACTGTGTGACCTTAGACAGTGAGGTAGTTCATCCAAACCTCAAGAGTTTTAAGTGTAAAATGGGGGTAATAATAGTATTAATCTCAAGGAATTTTGTGAAGATTGAATGTTAGGATGCATATTAAAAGCATACTTAGACCAGTGTCTGCACTGTATTAAGTGTTCCCCAAAAAATTTTAGCTAAATTAAATGGTAACTAGGAAAATCCCATGGACAGAGGAGCCTGGTAGGCTGCAGTCCATGGGGTCACTAAGAGTCAGACACGACTGAGCGACTTCACTTTCACTTTTCACTTTCATGCATTGGAGAAGGAAATGGCAACCCACTCCAGTGTTCTTGCCTGGAGAATCCCAGGGATGGGGGAGCCTGGTGGGCTGCCGTCTCTGGGGTCGCACAGAGTCGGACACGACTGAAGCAACTTAGTAGCAACAGCAGCAGCAGGGACTTCCCTGGTGGTCCAGTGGCTAAGACTTCACACTCCCAAGGCCAGGGTTCAATCTCTAATCAGGACACTAGATCCCACATCTCTCAAGTAAGACCTGGTGCAGCAAAATAAATAGATAAATATTAAAAATTAAATGGTTACTAACCTCTGTTGGAAGATGAACTTTGATAAGTCTCATTTTTATAATCTTCTGTTTCTTCTGGCAGATGTTAGATAAAATTGTAAAAGAACTGATTTTTCAGCCTACTGCTGTAAACTGTTGAGGGCAGATGCTCACAGAAGATGGAACTGGAGGTAGGCTTCCTCCCTCTTCTAACAAGAGCCTCAAGTTCAACTCAGGACTCTAAAAAGAAATAGATGTGCTGGTTACTTTGGAACCATCAGGATCTTAGAGTTGAGAGAAGCTTCCATGCTGTCCTAGTGGAAAATAGTCCCCGAACTTACTCTGCAGTTACTCTGCATCTCAGACCCCTTCAGTGCAGACATAACAATTTGTAGCTATTTTGTTTATTTGTTGATCCCACACACATTATCTCCCTCTCTTCCACTCCTAACCCCTCTGCTAGAATGTAAGCTCTTTGTTGGCATAGACAGTGCTGGGACTCAGTGGTTCACAGCTGTAAATCCAGGGCCTAGAACAGTGCCTGTGTATTGTAAATTCCCAGTAACTATTTGGTGAATGAATGAATGATTTTATGAATGGGAAGCCCCAGCAGGTGCTCAGGGCTTTAGATTTTCCTTACAAGTGTAGAAACGAAGGTGAACTGATCTTGCAGTTACCACAAGACGAAAAGAGAACTAGTAAAATTCATGACCACATAGACTCAGTAATGAAGTCCAGAACTACATCAGACTCAGAATCCCTGCAGGGGGTTGGCGGGGTAGGGGTGAGGAACAAAGGAAATATATGGTAGCTGAGTGACCTCAAGCCAAAAAATTATACACAGACATACACGTATTCACATACAGAAAGACACTACTCACTGAGACTTAGGGTAAATTAGGGCTTGGTAGGTTGTTTTTTATTTCAGGCACAATAATCTTGCTTCATTTGACCTCTGGGTCACCACCCACTCACTGCCTCTTGGATCTCCTTTCTCACTGGTCCCTCCCCCTTGGCCTCCTTTGCTGATTCCTCCTCATTTTCCCAACTTCTGAACACCAGACCCTTCCAAGTTGGCCCTCAAATCTCTATTCCTTACACACTTCCTAGATGACCCCTACCTGCCTTATGTCTACAAATACCATCTGTAGGCTAAAACCTCCAAATATATATCCTCCCTTTGATTTCCCTTCTGAACTCCAGACAGGTATGCACAACTCAGCTGTTCTGTATCCCTCCCTTGTACAACTAACAGACATAAACTGAAAAAGGGACCAGAACTGAACTCCCGATTTTTTCCCCTAAACCTGCTCCTCCTAATTGCAAATCCATTCTTGCTGTTGTTCAACACCCAATCCTTGGAATTATCCATTTTTTTCCCTCTCTACAATCCACATCCAATTACCGGCAAATTCTTTTGGCTGAGTCTTTGATATACACCTATAATCTGACTACTTTTCTGCCTCCTGGCTACCACCCTGGTCCAAGACACCATCATCTTTTGCCTAGAATCACAACAGTTCTAAAACTAGTCTCTTGGCTTCTGCCCATGCTGCCTATGTATAGTTAAAGCCTCCTCCAAGCAGCCAGAGTGATCCTATCAGAGTATAAAATTTCATCAATAATCTCCTCTAATCAAAACTCTCCAACCGTTTTTCATCTTACCAAAGTAAAAGCAAAAGCATGATCTGACCCAGAATACCTCTTCTCATCTTATTTCTATCTTTTCCCCACAATTCACTCTGCTACAGCTGGTTGACAATCTGAATGGATTTCAGATTAATTTAGAAAGTATTAGTCTGAAAATTCAGGAAAACGTTTAAAATATCTGACTATAAGTAAGTAAACTGTTTAAGTTAGAGAAATATCTGATTTTTCTTATTTGCCATTCCCTGACCCCATGGTATCAAATCAGCATAAATATTAATATTTTAGGGTCTTTAGTATTTGCCTGGAGTTAATCTTTTGGGCCAGAAAATGCAAATTAGATTACCTCCAAGTTTCTACTGATAACCTGTGATCTCAGTCTTGGATAGCATATCCTCTAGCTTTACTATTCTATGGAGTGCTTTTTTCACACTACAAAAGTACCAAGGCTAATATACCTGCTCCACTTAAAACATAGTTCTTCAGCAGACATGAAATCCTACTGTGTTTCAGGTAGTGGGTAGGCACTGAGGAATCAAGGATGAATAAGACATGCCCATATCTTCAAGGAACTCACACAAGAGTCGAGGTTGCAGCAAGAGGATCTGATGTTAATAGTGTAATGATGGAGGGGCGGCCACAGTGCTATGGAAGCCAGCTAGAGGGCACCCAGATCCGTCTAAAGAGAGTTAACAAGGTTTACTAGAGGATATGATATCTCACTGGAATCATAAATGATGTGCAGAAATGGGAGTACAGGGTAGGTCATATTCCAGACAGGAAGTAGAGCATGAGCAAAGCCATGAATCTGAGTGCTGGTGTGCAAGAAACAACAAACATTCGAGCCAACCCATGTTCAAGATGAGACTGGAAAGAGAGGCAGAGAGCAGGACACAGGGAACTTTATTTGGCACTTTAAGGAGTATGAGCTTTGTTCGTAGGCAACAGAGAGTCACTGAAGAGGGGAGTGTGACGCTATATGGACACATTTAGAGGCAGACAGATGAGTAGGGAGGCTATGGCAGCATCCAAGTAGAAGGTGCTACAAGTCTGAATTAGGACAGGAGGAGTGGAGACGAAGGAGAAGGAGACAAATAGCAGAAATATTGAGTTAAAATTAGTAGAACTTAGTGTGAAGGAATCCAAAATCACTGCAGATGGTGATTGCAGCCGTGAAATTAAAAGATGCTTATTCCTTGGAAGAAAAGTTATGACCAACCTAGACAGCATATTAAAAAGCAGAGACGTTACTTTGCCAACAAAAGTCCGTCTAGTCAAGGCTATGGTTTTTCCAGTAGTCATGTATGGATGTGAGAGTTGGACTATAAAGAAAGCTGAGCACAGAAGAATTGATGGTTTTGAACTATGATGTTAGAGAAGACTCTTGAGAGTCCCTTGGACTGTGAGGAGATCCAACCAGTCCATCCTAAAGGAAATCAGTCCTGGGTGTTCATTGGAAAGACTGATGTTGAAGCTGAAACTCCAATACCTTGGCCACCTGATGCGAAGAGCTGACTCATTGGAAAAGACCATGATGCTGGAAAAGATTGAGGGCAGGAGAAGGGAACGACAGAGGATGAGATGGTTGGATGGCATCACTGACTCAATGGACATGGGTTTGGGTGGACTTCAGGAGTTGGTGATGGACAGGGAGGCCTGGCGTGCTGCGGTTCATGGGGTCGCAAAGAGTCGGACATGACTGAGTGACTGAACTGAACTAAACTGAGTGTGAAGGAGCCAAGAAGGAGGTGGCAAGCATAAACCTGAGGTTTCTATCCCTGAGGGTATTACCAAGTACAAGTAGTAACAGGATCAGGCAGGAAGAAGATTTCATTGTCACATATGTTGAACCTGCAACATTAAGGGAAGCATTCATTCATTTATTCATCAATCAAGAATTCTTTATAAAGTACCTACCATGTGAATGTCCAAGTGTGAATCTGAAAGGAGAGGTCTGGACTTCGGAGAGTTGGGTGTCATTAGCTTGTGGGATGGTCAGGAATTAACCTTCAAGGATGGTTGGTACTGTATCTGGCACAAAGGATGCTGTCCTTGGGCATCTGTTGAAAAGCATGAATAAAGAGCTAGTCTGTGAGAGTTTGTAAGAACAGAAGAGCTGGGAATCAATGATGAAGCTCTAGAAAATACCATAGTTTGGGCCTGGATAAAGGATACAGAAATGGAAAACTCAGAGATGTGGAGGACTAGAAGGGTATGGTGTCATGGACATAAAGTGAGGTAGACATAGGACCCAAGTACATACACATTATCAAGTATTAGAAGGACTTCATGAATTATTTCTAAGTTGAAGGTGAAACCTGTCTTGAGACATATCTAAATAAGAATGAGCATTTCTTGTCTTCTAGAGTTTTGTCACCTTGTAATCCAAGGGCTACTGGGCAGTAGTTGCATTTCCAATCACCAAGTTTAATTACCAAGTTTATGCTATTCTGTGCTTTTGCTTTAAATCACTTTGGATAGTGTTTTTCCCCATTTATGATGATTAGTTTCTGTCCTTGGTATTAACTCCCTCAGTCGCTCAGTTGTGTCCAACTCTTTGTGACCCCATGGACTGCAGCATGCCAGGCCTTCCCTGTCCATCACCAACTCCCAGAGTTTACTCAAATTCATGTCCATTGAGTCGATGATGCCATCCAACCATCTCATTCTCTGTCATCCCCTTCCCCTCCTGCCTTCAATCTTTCCTAGCATCAGGGTCTTTTCAAATGAGAGTTCTTCACATCAGGTGGCCAAAGTATTGGAGTTTCAGTTTCAGCATCAGTCCTTCCAATGAATATTCAGGACTGATTTCCTTTAGGATGGACTGGTTGGATCTCCAT
>SJYA01001146.1:1489887-1501272 GCA_006410615.1 Neotragus moschatus
TGATCTCTGGTTCCTCTGCCTTTTCTAAGTCCAGCTTGAACATCAGGAAGTTCACAGTTCACATACTGCTGAAGCCTGGCTTGGAGAATTTTGAGCATTGCTTTACTAGTGTGTGAGATGAATGCCATTGTGTGGTAGTTTGAGCATTCTTTGGCATTGCCTTTCCTTGGGATTGGAATGAAAACTGACCTTTTCCAGTCCTGTGGCCACTGCTGAGTTTTCCAAATTTGCTGGCATATTGAGTACAGCACTTTCACAGCATCATCTTTCAGGATTTGAAATAGCTCAACTGGAATTCCATCGCCTTCACTAGCTTTGTTAGTAGTGATGCTTCTTAAGGACTGCTCAACTTTGCACTCCAGGATGTTTGGCTCTAGGTGAGTGATCATAACCATCGTAATTATCTGGGCTGTGAAGATCTTTTTTGTCTAACTCTGATTTAAACCAGAGGATAAAATTCTGTCAGTATGAAAACAACTGAATATCTAAGACCATCGTAATTATCTGGGTCGTGAAGATCTTTTTTGTCTAATGCTGATTTAAACCAGAGAGTAAAATTCTGTCAGTATGAGAATAACTGAATAGTAAGACCTGTTGGTAGCATTTAGTTAATAATATATTCACATGCTGATGATAGATGGTAGCTTCCAATTCAATTTTATGTGAATATGTGGATTATTGGTTGTAGATGTCTGTCATCTGGTTTTATTTTCATTTTATTTTGTTTTGCTTACCCAGCATCGATACTGAGTTTTGATAATGTTATCTCAGTTTCTCTTAGGGAACCCACTTCTTCCCCATATCTAGTCCAAGGAATCTGGTTGGAGCTGACTGCACCAGACTTCAAGGAGAAGGAATGTGACCCAGAGTTGATCAATAAAACATTGCAATCCCTGGGTTCAAAGGATGGGCACATGATCAATCAAAAGCAATGAGATAGGATCCTTGGACATGCTAGAGAAACTAGGCCAAATAAACTCTTTACTGAACTTAAAGCTGGATGGGTGTATACTAGGAGCTGATCACGGGGAGGGCCAATACAGAGGAAAGAGAAACTGAGAGGTGAAGAAGGACCAAAAGTTACTAAGGACATTATTGGTGGTGGTCCAATGGTTAAAAATTTACCTGCCAATGCAGGGAACATGGGTTTGATTCCTGCTCCAGGAAGATTCCACAGGCCATAGGGAACTAGGCCCATGCACTGCAACTACGTAAGCCTTTGCACCTAGAGCCCATGCTCTGCAACAAGAGAAGCCACCACCATGAAAAGCCCACACACTACAACAAAGAGTAGCTCTCACTCACTCCAAGTATAGAAAGCCCGTGTGCAGCAACAAAGACCCAGTGCAGCCAAAAATAAGTAAATCTTTTTGAAAAATTAAAGATATTTGAAATCCTAGATCTGGGCATACCTAAGGCCACATCAATTATGTGAAGCAATAAAATCCCTTTTTAAACTCTGGCAACATTTTGTTAGCTTTCCCACCATTTGCAACCAAAAAGTCTACATGAGACACAAAATTCCATCGCCCTTCTTTCTGCTTCTTCCCCTGAAAATGGAGTCAACTGTCTAAAGTCAAAGTTACTTCCTTTGGCAAGTCATCCTATGAACACAGCCCACACTATGCTCAGCATTCTCAGATCAGCCTCTTGTCACCTTCTGTATCAGCATCACTCTCCATTTCTACTTTGAGTCCTAAAGCTCTATTCATCACCTGAACTCAGAAAGTCCTAAGTTCTAAGATCCACTAGATTGGAGCCCTCACTGCTTCCCATGGATACTTCCTGTTTACTGTATTCACCTACAGAAGGCTCTTTCTACTCTGCCAATTGTTTGTTTTAATAAGTAAAGGCAGGACTGGATGGAAGCCACTTCTGTCCCCAGGCTTGCAAAGCCCACTGCCAAATGGCTGGCTCTGGCCACCACCCACCACCACCCAGTACACTTTGTTCAAGCTCAAGTCTTCTTATCCCAAATGTTGTACCTATTGCTTTTTTTCTTCTCTCTCCAGATGACAAGTTTACCCTGATATAATTCCCAATTCTGTCATCTCTATTGTTGTGACATCAAAGACCTTTGCCATTTTCCCTCAGGGATCTTAGGAATTTCTGGGAAATCATACCTTAGTAGACTAGAAGAATCTAGCTTCCAAACACTATTTCACAACTACCAAGATGACACTCTCTGTCCTCAAATAAGGTGGTTTCCCTTTTTCCTGCCTCTAAACAGGCAAGGTATCTATTTGGAAACACCTGCCAAGAGAGGAAAACAATTTATTTCAGAATTATACAATTGGATAAGAGTTCTTCCTTTGGCATTTTCCTGAAACACAGGGAATAACAGAAGGACCAATGCTTCTCTGAGTGCAGATGATAAGGTGATCTCCTTCTGCTTTAATTATCTTTCTCTCATTCAGAACATATGAATTCAGTAGGCTTCTATGTTCTTGTCAAGCCCCAGAGAACTGCACTGTAACCATTCAATACAAATTCAATGAATATTTAATTGAGCATCCATTACGTGCCAGGAACTGTACTAGGTAAGGGGTATACAAAAGAGAACAGGACAGGCTTCATTTAACTCCTACTCTACTGAAGGTCAAAAAGAGGTAGCAAATAAACATATGACATAAAGGAACAAAACATCAGACAGTGCTATCTGATGCCTATCATTAGACAGTGAGAAATGCTATCAAGAAAATATAAGGGGCTAATATAAATAGGGAGTGAAAATGAGTATACTTCCCAAAGCAATCTATAGATTCAATGCAATCCCTATCAAGCTACCAGCAGTATTTTTCACAGAATTAGAACAAGTAATTTCAAGATTTGTATGGAAATACAAAAAACCTCGAATANGGTTCAAGATTGGGAACTCATGTACACCTGAGATGAAAAAATAAAATAAAATAAAAAAATAGTTAGGGAACTATTTCAGATAGAGTGATCAGAGAAGGCTGTTCTGAGGAGGTAATATCTGAGTTAAAACCCAAATGAAGTGAAGATACAAATCACATGAAGCCCTTGGAGAGGAGTATTTCTGACAGAAATTCAGCACACGCAAAGGCCTTGAGCTTGGAGCAAGCTTGCTACATTACAGCTGGGGTAGGTAAAATGTGGTCTGGGGATCAAATCTGGCCTGCCTTCTTTATTTGTATACTCTAAAAGCTAAGAATGGCTTTTACATTTTTAAATAGTTGGGAAAAAATGTTTCATGATGCATGAAAATTATATGAAATTCAAATTTCAGTGATCATAAATAAAAATTTTTTGGAACACATATCAATCGTTTAAATATTTCCCATGGCTGGTTTCATGTGTCATTGGCAAAGCCAAATAGTTACAAAAGAGATTGTGTGACCGGTAAAACTTAAAATATTTATTATCTGGCCCTTAACAAAACAGTTTACTGACCTCTATATTGTAGGAACAGGAAGAAATATCTTCCCAGGCTTGAAAGAACCTTGAATTTCTTTAATTATTTCTGACCCCTTTGACTGTAAATAACAGAAAACCTGTTTCCAATTGATTTAGGTGATGTTCAGGGCTTTCTCCCTCAAGCGACAGAATGTATGTCATCTCTTTTTGAATCTGGGTGGGTTTTGTGCCTGCTTTGATCCATAGTACATGATAGAAATGATTCTGTGCCAGTCCAGTCTTGGGCCTAAAGAGACTGGCATCTTCTGCTTTCTGCCTCTTATAGCACTTTGAGAGCCCTGTGCTCCTTATGAAAAGCCTGACTACCTTGGATGGCCATGCTGGAGAGTCCACATGGACATGTTCTGGCTGAAGGTGTCAGGTGAACTTAAATTTCAAGCCATGGGACATCCCTGGTGATCCAGAGGTTAAGAACTGGCCTGCTAATCCAGGGGATACAGTTTCTATCCCTGGTCCAGAAAGATCCCACCTGCCAAGGAGCAACTACCCTGTGTGCCACAACTACTAAGCCCATTTGCCTAGAGCTGGTGCTTCACAACAGGAAAAGCCACCGCCTACAGCTAGAAAGCGAGCCCCCACTCACTGCAACTAAAGAAATTGCATGTGTAGCAGCAAAGACCCNTACAGTTTCTATCCCTGGTCCAGAAAGATCCCACCTGCCAAGGAGCAACTACCCTGTGTGCCACAACTACTAAGCCCATTTGCCTAGAGCTGGTGCTTCACAACAGGAAAAGCCACCGCCTACAGCTAGAAAGCGAGCCCCCACTCACTGCAACTAAAGAAATTGCATGTGTAGCAGCAAAGACCCAGTACAGCTAAAAATTAATTAATTAAAAAACAAACAAAACACCTTCAAGCCATTACCACCAAGATGCCAAGTACGAGGAAGCCATCCAGGACTTTTCAGTCTAGGCCATCAGTCAGCTGAATAACAGAGTGACTTCCTTGTTGAGTTCTGCTTGGCTTCATGGCCCACAAACTTGTGAAATATAATAAAATGGATGCTGTCGCAAGCCATTCCATTTTTGAATAACTGTTTCATAACAATAGACAATCAAAATGAACAGCACAGAAATCTTATTATCTCACATAATATGAAGTTCAGGGGTAGATTACAGGCTGTCCACAACATATCCTGATACTGCTTTCCTGAAATCCCTTGACATCTGCTCTCTGCTTTGAGTTTTTGTTGTTGTTGTTGTTAGACTGGCAGATGGCTACAGCAGGTCTCCTTCAAATCTGACAATGTCCAGAGAAAAAGGAAAGATTGTTCTTAGAAGAAAGAGTACATAGACTGATCAGGATTTACCCTGGAATTAGGGATGGAGTCTCCTTCTCTGAATCACTGGGGAGGAGATGGACACAATCAAAACTGGTGGAAGAAAGGTAGGAAGGGAGAAAGTGGATACTGGGTGAGCAACTCATTGTGTTCAAGGTACCTTTCTTCTTTCCGTCATTCATTTATGCACTCACTCAGAATATTTTAGGTTGAATCACATGAATGTTTTTTAATAAGTCAAACATAGTCAGATAACAATAATTTCAAATGATTAAACCTAATATTTGTCAAATCTATACTATAGTGGTAGACATAGAATTAGATGCTAGAGCTACTGAAATTAAATAATGCTAAGTTTAAGGAAGGGAACGAACAGGACCAGCTATATGATCATCAGAACTTAGTCAAAATGATAATGGAGAGTCCTTTGTTCAAAAATTATGAAGAATTGCAAGATGACAATAGCAGAGCATCCAACCAACCAAGCTTAGTCCTCCTAAGTTCAGGGCCCTGTGATTTGCTCAAGCTGCATGTCCAAGAAATTGGCCCTGGGAAAGAACAGGGGTCCACAAGAGAGAACAGCAGGGGGCCTCGTTAGATTCAGGGTCCAGGAAGGAGGATGATATTTAAGCAAGGGTCTGAAGGATGGATGGGAGTAGCCAGGTGAGAAACGGAGGCATGCAGCTTTCCAGCAGAACAGCATTCCCCCTTCTCCTCCATGCTCCAAGCTGGTTAAGAGACTTGGTGTGGCCTGTCCTCAGTTGTGATGAAACAGAAAGATAAAGGTAACACCCTTTTCCTGTCTTGTGTCAGCTCAGGCCTTTTTCCCAATCCTTTCTACACTCCAGATCTTAGCCCTTGGGTAATCTATCCATATAATCGAATCCTCCTCCTTAGGCATAGAGGGTCAGGACAGCCTCGGAGGGGCCCCAGCCCCCTCTCCAAAGTGCAATTGCAAGTGCTTTCTGGGACAATGGCCTAACCTCCTAATCCACTTGGCCCAGGCTCTTCATAACCAAGGAAGAATTCTCTGCCCTCACCTTCTCCAAACCACAAACCACGTAGACAACTAACACTAACTGGACCTCAAAAACTTTATTACCAGACCTGAATCTTTTTCCTAAAATCATATTCTTCCATTTTTAGTTCTATAATGTTCTTTTTCTGTATTGGAGCCTGTGGAGATTTGGTGTAATGGGCCTCCAAGTTAGTTGTAAATAGCATCAGATGAGAAGCTTATTAAAAATACAGAGGTACCAGCCCCATGCCAAACCCAGCTCCTCTATTTTTAACAACTTCCACAGGTAAGTAATCCTGATGCACTGCCAGGCCTCTGAACTACTGCTTTAGCAAGCTGGACAGAATGAGGGAGACCTCCGCATTTGGCTCTTAGGCGTCAGAATGTTTCATTTCTGCTGTTCACTGTGACCCCTCAGGAAAACTACTTTCATTTAGTGACTCAGTTTCCCCCACAAAGCACTGTGGTGGTGATTCTTCCATTACTTCGCCTCCCCGGCAGTTCTTGATGGTGAAATTCTTATTGCCTTTCTATTATCTACATCCCCTGGAGGTGGCAGGACTCCTCTCCCACTCTCCCATTGCAGGTAGGCATGATAGGAATATCAGTCAAGGAGCTCTGATGTCCCCCCTGCTGACTTGTAGGCACAAGGCCCAAGTTTGGCCAACCAGACTTTCTCTCCCAGGAAATAAAATCGTGGGACAAATGAAGCAGAGACAGAAAAAAAGAAAGTTGATTCGCTGGTACAGGTGATCAGGGACCTTGCTCCCTGAGCTATCTTGGTTCCTGTGCTTTCAGAAACCTGGTCTGGGGACTTCTCTGGTGGTCCAGTAGTTAAGATGCCACGCTCCCAATACAGGGGGCCCAGGGTTCAGTTTCTGGTTGGGAAACTAGATCCCACATACCACAACCAAAAAACAGGAAAAAAAAAAATCCCCCACGCCACATGAAGATCCCGCATGCTGCAACTAAGACCTGACACAACTAAATAAGTAAACGGAAAAAAAGAGAAAAAAATCTAGTTTACCACCTTTTCCTTGGGATCTATGAGCAGAAGTCTTCTTTTTTTGGGGGGTGGAGGGGGTGAAGTATGGGAGGGGTTAAATGAGCCAGAATTGGTTCTGTTGCCTGCCACCAAGGAATCCTATTTCTTAGAATCAAGATCTTTGATAGTGCTCCATATGACGATGATGTCATAGCTTCCATTCCTATAAAACTATCACAAATAATGCTCTTTTAACTAAGGTGACAGTTCTTTGGGAAGCCAAGAGTTTATTTTAATAAAGACATCTTTGTTCCAATAATAACAGACAGTAAAAATTCCTCAATAGAATAAAAGATTAACTGTTCTGCTGAAATATCCTAAATGGAAATAGGCTTTGGGTAAATACTCTTTTATCTAAAGGAGGTTCATTGTTCTGGACCTCAGTGGAGGAAAAGACAAGAGAAAAAGGAAGACCTTGGTTTCAGTTTAAACCATCTCCCCTCCCTGATGCTGAGAAAGATTGAAGGCAGGAGGAGAAGGGGCCAACAGAGGATGAGATGGTTGGATGGCATCACTGACTTGATGGACATGAGTTTGAGCTGGGAGTTGGTGATGGACAGGGAAGCCTGGCATGCTGCAGTCCATGGGGTCACAAAGAGACACGACTGAGCAGGTGAATTGAACTGATGCTAATGAGTGTGAAGTGATACTGGTTTTGATTTGCATTTCCTTACAGTATACTAATGCTTATATATGGAATTTAGAAAGACGGTATTGATAACCCTGTATGCGAGAGAACAAAAGAGACACAGATGTATAGAACAGTCTTTTGGACTCTGTGGGAGAGGGAGAGGGTAGAATGATTTGGGAGAATGACGTTGAAACGTATAATATCAAATAAGAAACAAATCACCAGTCCAGGTTCGATACAGGATACAGGATGCTTGGGGCTGGTGCATTGGGATGAACTAGAGGGATGGTACGGGGAGGGAGGTGGGAGGGGGGTTCAGGATAGGGAACATGTGTACACCCGTGGCTGATTCATGTTGATGTATGGCAAAACCAATACAATATTGTAAAGTAATTAGCCTCCAATTAAAATAAATAAATTTAAATTTAAAAATAAATAAAATAAGGTTGAAACCTCAAAAAAATAAAAATAAGCCATCTCCCCTTCAGCTGTATCTCAACCTTTACACACAAATTTAAGAAAAGGCCTATACTTTAACAACTTAAAAGAATGTTGGAAATTGCATTCTAATATGCATTTTAAGGTGTGACTACTGCAGAAGAAAGAGCTTTAGTGATTGAACTCTTTCCTCTCTTTAGCCTCTATTTTCTTTTTTTTTTTACATTCTTTTTTTAAATATAAATTTATTTAATTGGAGGCTAATTACTTTACAATATTGTATTGGTTTTGGCATATATCAACACGAATCCACCAAGCCTCTATTTTCTTTCCACCTCATCTCGTTGTTACAAAACCCTCAAATCCAGCTACTATGCTCTCTGTTAAGGACTGGGAGCATAATATTATTTTATTATTACTTTCAGAATGAAAGCTAATCTTTGGTTGATATAAGACCCATTGTATATCCTTTTGTGCCTCAGTTCCTCAAATGTGGAAAACAGCCAAATAGGCACATAAATAAGCAACCAACTTTCACACCAAGTCTACAGGGTTCCCTCTGTAGAGTCTCATTCATTCTCTGCTATTAGTTCAGTTTAGCCTTTGGATTCAGGCCTTTGGCTGGCCCCTGTACCAGCTGAGTGACCTTGGGCAGAACAGTGTAAACTCCCAAAGCTTCAGCAGTCTTGTCTGTTGTTGAAAGAATGGCAAAAACATGATAATGTGTATAGAATGGTTAGTCCAATGCCAGACACGTAACAGGCAGGCAGTAAACTGACGACTTAGGAAACTGATATCTCTGCTGGCTCCACTTACACACTTTATTCAGAACAGTCCAAATGTCCAGCGTGTTCTCAGTGTTCTGAGTGGCAAGTGTGATCTGAAGTCATCCTTAAAGCATATAGATTACTTTATCTATTTCCAAATTATGAGCAGAATTAATTGGAAATAAGGGAATAAAACTACATGGACTTATTTACCATAGCACTTCTTACTAAACTCTCCCTTGGAAAAGATTCGATAAGCTAAATCTATTACTCTTACAAAGATGGTTTTGATCATTTCTCAAGGAAAGTAACTATTGATATTACACAAAACTTGACTGTTTTATGGTCCATACTTTCTGTTTCTATTTCAAGGTTCAGATGTGAGCCATGAAACAGGTTTAATTTTGAACACAGTATGCAGATGAAACATTACTACTTTCTCAGAAGAGACTCTTAACAGGCATTTCAAAACCCCTATCCTGTCTCATTTTCATTAGATCTAGATCTTTAGTCAGTCCTTGACAGTTTCAAGCCAGTTTCTTTGATTTCAAAAGATCAACAAACCCACCAGATCACACTGGCTACAGGTAGGCTCATTTAAATGGGAAAAATCCTAATACAAGGATGAGAGAACTTTTTGCTAAAGTTAGGTGTGGCTACAAGGACTGTGGCTTTTTGAGCTATGGAAATGTAGGCAGTAGTCTTTAAGAATCAGAACATGATTTTATATATCCCCCTTATCCTTGCCAGGGTCAATTGAGATTGCTCTGAATGTATAGCGTGTACAAAATAACATTTTTATTGTTTTAAGCCACAAAGATTTTAGGACCACTAAATTTTAGAGCATAATCTAGCTTATCCCAACTGATATAGCAAAAATCTGAATGCAGGTGACATAGAAAATAGGCACACTCGTGGTACCATGCTTAAATTCTCTCATTTTGGTCAATAATTAATTTCTAGAAGCTACTGGTTTGGTGGGATGGAGAAATGAAGCTGTGAATCACAATCAATGTCAGAACAATTTTAACAGACTAGTGGAAAGATTCAAAGAGACCTTTCCAAAAGTGATCAAAGAAATTTCTGTGCCATCATGAGAGTAAGAAACACAATTCCTAAATCCGTATTCCCAGCTGGAATTTCATCTACATATAGACTAGGCCACTGACATCTTGGAGAGAACCCAGAGCAGGTTGTTTCTCTCATCCATAGGCACTGCTCAGGGAAGTTGGGTAGCTGACTGACCCCAAACTGGGAACACACTCAGACACATCATCTGTGCCCAGCAGCTCTCACTCTAAAGAGTTATAATAGAGAAAGGGCTGAGGGTTGATGCCAATCTTACACATGTCATCTGTTCCCAAGCCAGCCTCTCCATGAAGGAATCAGTAATCTTCCATATATTTTCTTCTCATTGCTGGAATCAATAGTATTATTTTAATTTAAAAACACACATGATCTAAATCTCACTAGTAATAATAATAATCATTTGTTGAGTACTTTCAATGTGGTACTCAACAAGCACTTTACATTCATTGGCCTATTTAATCCTCACAACAACTTGATTAGATAGGAACTATTATCTCCTTTTCTATTGTACAAATGCAAAAAAACCAAACTTTAGAGCAGTCAAATAACTGGTTGGAAGGCAGCCAGCCTAGAAATGGGAGAACTTACACAAACCCAGGAGCTATTCTCTTAGATGAGGAACCCTTTACTCCCCACTCCTGGCCATACTGTTAGATCTCAATTCCCACACTCAAAATAGAAAACCCTGGAGTTTTCCTCATCTTCGTTTGTTGCCAGTGACTTGATTACATCATTTCTGGTTTGGAATCAATGTTGCTCCAGTATATTCCCCAGGAGAACCAGGCCCTCAACACCTGCTTAGTTTCTTCCTGGCTTTGCAGAGAGGAGTCTGGGAAATTAACCTAAGAAAACTACTCCTGGCTTTGCAGAGAGGAGTCTGGGAAATTAACCTAAGAAAACTACAAAACAAAAAGATCCAAGGGGAGGAAAAAAAGAGAAAACAGACTTCACAAAGGGACAGAAGTTGTTTTCTACTTTGATAATTCTGTGTGACTAACTAGTAACCGTGGAAGAAAAAGAGCTCTGTGAGCTTGTTTGAGAGACTGAGGAGGAAATAGACACTGTGAGACTCAAGAAGTGGGCAGAACCAGAGGCTGCAGCCAGGAAACAAAGGACAGGAAACAGGATTTCTTTTTTTCCTACGTCCAAAACAAAGCTGACAAGAAGTTTGGCAGGAAGAAGGATAACCACTTCATACTTTTGGTGGAAAAAGTACTAAGTGCTCAAAATTGAAATTATTTGGGAAGGCATGAGTCATGGAGAAGTGATGATGTATAACACTCTCTTTCGAAAACCAGTCACTGATTATTCCTGCTCGGCATACTTTTATATTCTGACTACATTCCTCATGGCTTTCATTGGGAAGTCGGAAGAGGGCTAGAATCCTCTCACCTTGCTCATGATGAGATGCTAAATCTGGAAAGCTCGCTCTTTCTCCCACCCCTTCTTTCTCTCTCCTATATTGCTGGTCTCTCTTCCTGCAGTGCCTCTCCCACTTCTGTTAGTATGTTACTTCCTCAACAGTCACCAAAAACAAGACTGGGAGCTGACTGTGGCACAGACCATGAACTCCTTATTGCCAAATTCAGACTTAAATTGAAGAAAGTAGGGAAAACCACTAGACTATTCAGGTATGACCTAAGTCAAATCCCTTATGATTATACATTGGAAGAAACAAAT
>SJYA01001146.1:1501725-1521600 GCA_006410615.1 Neotragus moschatus
ACACGCTAGTAAACTAATGCTTAAAATTCTCCAAGCCAGGCTTCAATAGTACTTGAACCATGAACTTCCAGATGTTCAAGCTGGATTTAGAAAAGGCAGAGGAACCAGAGATCAAATTGCCAACATCTATGTTGTTGGATCATCAAAAAAGCAAGGGAGTTCCAGAAAAACATCTATTTCTGCTTTACTGACTATGCCAAAGCCTTTGACAGTGTTCAGTTCAGTTCACTTCAGTCGTTCAGTCGTGTCAGACTCTTTGCGACCCCATGAACCGTAGTATGCCAGGCCTCCCTGTCCATCACTAACTCCCAGAGTCCACCCAAACCCATGTCCATTGAGTCAGTGACGCCATCCAGCCATTTCATCCTCTGTCATCCCCTTCTCCTCCTGCCCTCAATCTTTCCCATCATCATGGTCTTTTCCAATGAGTCAGCTCTTCACATCAGCTGGCCAAGGTATTGGAGTTTCAGCTTCAACATCAGTCCTTCAATGAACACCCAGGACTGATCTCCTTTAGGATGGACTGGTTGGATCTCCTTGCAGTCCAAGGGACTCTCAAGAGACTTCTCCAACACCACAGTTCAAAAGCATCANCACATCAGCTGGCCAAGGTATTGGAGTTTCAGCTTCAACATCAGTCCTTCAATGAACACCCAGGACTGATCTCCTTTAGGATGGACTGGTTGGATCTCCTTGCAGTCCAAGGGACTCTCAAGAGACTTCTCCAACACCACAGTTCAAAAGCATCAATTCTTCGGCGTTCAGCTTTCTTCACAGTCCAACTCTCACATCTATACATGACCACTGGAAAAACTATAGCCTTGCCTAGACAGACCTTTGTTGGCAAAGTAATGTCTCTGCTCTTTAATATGCTATCTAGGTTGGTCATATTGACTGTGTGGACCACAACAAACTGTGGAAAAAGGAGATGGGAATACCAGACCACCTGACTGCCTCTTGAGAAATCTGTATGCAGGTCAGGAAGCAACTGCTAGAACTGGAAGAAACTGTTAGAACTTTAGAACAGACTGGTTCCAAATAGGGAAAGGAGTACATCAAAGCTGTATATTGTCACCCTGCTTATTTAACTTATATGCAGCATACCTCATGAGAAATGCTGGACTGGATGACACACAAGCTGTAATCAAGGTTGCTGGGAGAAATATCAATAACCTCAGATATGCAGATGACACCACACTTCTGGCAGAAAGTGAAGAATTACTAAAAAAGCCTCTTGATGAAAGTGAAAGTGGAGAGTGAAGAAGTTGGCTTAAAACTCAACATTCAGAAAACTAAGATCATGGCATCTGGTCCCATCACTTCATAGCAAATAGATGGGATAACAGTGGAAACAGTGTCAGACTTTATTTTTTGGGACTCCAAAGTCACTGCAGATGGTGACTGTGGCCATAAAATTAAAAGACGCTTACTCCTTGGAAGAAAAGTTATGACCAACCTAGACAGCATATTAAAAAGCAGAGACATTACTTTGCCAACAAAGGTCCGTCTAGCCAAAGCTATGGTTTTTCCAGTGGTCATGTATGGATGTGAGAGTTGGACTATAAGGAAAACTGAGCACCAAAGAATTGATGGTTTTGAACTGTAGTGTTGGAGAAGACTCTTGAGAGTCCCTTGGACTGTGAGGAGATTCAACCAATCCATCCTAAAGGAGATCAGTCCTGGGTGTTCATTGGAAGGACTGATGCTGAAGCTGAAACTCCAATACTTTGGCCACCTGATAGGAAGAACTGACTCATTTGAAAAGACCCTGATGCTGTGAAAGATTGAAGGCAGGAGAAGAAGGGGACGACAGAGGATGAGATGGTTGGATGGCATCACCAACTCAATGGACATGAGTTTGAGTAAACTCCAGGAGTTAGTGATGGACAGGAAAGCATGGCATGCTGCAGTCCATGGAGTAGTAAGGAGTTGGACACAACTGAGTGAGTGAACCGAATTGAAGGGAACTCCTCAACAGAGCTTACTCCAACATTTATTCTGTAGCAGTGATTGCTAGCTGCCTATCCAGGATCTGTTCTTCCTTCTTCCTTCTTAAATGCATCCTTCTGATTTTGTTGGTGGTAAAGTTCCCAATAAAACACTACATTTCCCAGCCTCCTTTGCAACTAAGGGTAGTCACATGATATGGTTCAAGCCAATGAGGTATGAACAGAAGCTGTTAAGACTGTACTTTGAGAAGATTTCCCTAAAAGGGAAGCCAATTCAACCAGCAAGTAAGCTAACCAGCTATAAGTAAGCTCCTTATATTTGACACTTCCTTCTTGCCTGCAATTGGACCTCTGTCATGATGAATGGCACTCCAGCATCCTTTTATGAGGGATGAGGTCAAGGACCATACTCTGATGATGGCAGAAAGTTAGAAGGAACCTAACATCTGAGGGAGACCTGGGTTGGATTCTTAGGTTGGGAAGATCCCCTGGAGAAGGGAAAAGCTACCTATTCCAGTATTCGGGCCTGGAGAATTCCATGGACTGTATAATCCATGGGGTCACAAAGTGTCAGATATGACTGAGCAACTTTCACCAACACCCTGATGACACTGAAGAGATGCCATACCAACACTTGTCTACTTACATCTAGACTTCTCATCCCCCAATGGGAAGGAACCAACTTTAAATTGCTTGAGCTACTGTTCATTTGACTTCTATTACTTCTAGGTGACTACAACCTCCATTGATAATCCTCACAGGAGTAAATAAGTACTTATTTGATTTATCTCTAAAAACCTATTGTCCTCTTTCTTTGTAGCACTTAAACATTATAATTATTTGTTTGATTAATAGTCTATAAGCTCCAGGAAGAGAAGGATTCATTCTGCATTGCTCACTGCTATATTCTCAGTTCAGTTCAGTTGCGCAGTCGTGTCTGACTCTTTGCAACCCCGTGAATCACAGCACGCCAGGCCTCCCTGTCCATCGCCAACTCCCGGAGTTCACTCAGACTCATGCCCATCGAGTTAGTGATGCCCCCCAGCCATCTCATCCTCTGTTGTCCCCTTCTCCTCCTGCCCCCAATCCCTCCCAGCATCAGAGTCTTTTCCAATGAGACAACTCTTCGCATGAGGTGGCAAAATTACTGGAGTTGCAGCTTCAGCATCATTCCTTCCAAAGAAATCCCAGGGCTGATCTCCTTCAGAATAGACTGGTTGGATCTCCTTGCAGTCCAAGGGACTCTCAAGACTCTTCTCCAACACCACAGTTCAAAAGCATCAATTCTTCAGCACTCAGCCTTCTTCACAGTCCAACTCTCACATCCATATATGACTACTGGAAAAACCATAGCCTTGACTAGACAGACCATAGTCGGCAAAGTAATGTCTCTGCTTTTTAATATGCTATCTAGGTTGGTCATAACTTTTCTTCCAAGGAGTAAGCATCTTTTAATTTCATGGCTGCAATCACCATCTTCAGTGATTTTGGAGCCCAGAAAAATAAAGTTTGACACTGTTTCTACTGTTTTCCCATCTATTTGCCATGAAGTGATGGGACCAGATGCCATGATCTTTGTTTTCTGAATGTTGAGCTTTAAGCCAACTCTTTCACTCTCCTCTTTCACCAGTAATGCTGAAGAAGCTGAAGTTGAATGGTTCTATGAAGACCTTTTGGAACTAACACCCAAAAAAGATGTTCTTTTCATTATAGGGGACTGGAATGCAAAAGTAGGAAGTCAAGAAACACCTGGAGTAACAGGCAAATTTGGCCTTAGAATACCAAGGCCAAATGAATGAAGGAGGGCAAAGGCTAATAGAATTTTACAAAGAGAATGCACTGGTCATAGCAAACACCCTCTTCCAACAACACAAGAGAAGACTCTACACATGGACATCACCAGACGGTCAACACCGAAATCAGACTGATTATATTCTTTGCAGCCAAAGATGGAGAAGCTCTATACAGTCAGCAAAAACAAGACCAGGAGCTGACTATGGCTCAGATCATAAACTCCTTATTGCCAAATTCAGACTTAAATTGAAGAAAGTAGGGAAAACCACTAGACCATTCAGGTATGACCTAAATCAAATCCCTTATGATTAAACAGTGGAAGTGAGAAATAGATTTAAGGGCCTAGATCTGATAGATAGAGTGCCTGATGAACTATGGAATGAGGTTCATGACATTATACAGGAGACAGGGATCAAGACCATCCCCATGGAAAAGAAATTCAAAAAGGCAAAATGGCTGTCTGGGGAGGCCTTACAAATAGCTGTGAAAAGAAAAGAAGTGAAAAGCAAAGGAGAAAAGGAAAGATATAAGCATCTGAATGCAGAGCTCCAAAGAATAAAAAGAAGAGGTAAGAAAGCTTTCCTCAGCGATCAATACAGCTATATTACTATTTAATAAATATCTATTCTATATCCAGCATTCTTCCAGAATATAAGAGACTTAGAAATCATGGACACTGAATCAGAGATTTTACCGGTGGTGGTAGCAGTGGTTAGCCTTTAGTGAGAATTTATGTTTACACTCTCCTTATCTGTCTTTCTTGGGGAAGCTGTGCCAGCCTTCATAAAATACATGAAACAATTAAAGGGCTGTCTATGCAGAGAATGAGGGCCAGATTTAGCTGGAGGATGGTTTCACTAAGATTTCAAAGAAGAGAAAAGAAGCCTTCATGGAAGCCTGAGCAAAGAGACAGAGAAGAATCCTGGCCCATCTGTGGTCACAGTCAGAGAACAAGGAGGGCACAGCCTTGGATTTTGTGTACCCTGACCTATCTCCTACCCCACAAGCTATAGAGCTGGACTCAGCAGCTGGGAGCAGGAAGGATGGAGAGGAAGTAAGCTGCAATGATGCTGCCAAGCAGACCCCAAAACGTGCCATCTTGAGAGGCAGCCTTATTGTGTAAGAAGACTTAAAATCAAAATCCAGATGGCAATTTTACAATTTTTTTAACTTCCTATACAGAAGCCACATTTTCCAGTACATCCTAATTCTATTTAGTGTGTGTTCGTGTGTGTGTCATGGACAAATGTCATTAACAATAGCCAGGCACGAAAATGAACAGTCATTAGGCTAGGACAGGCTCAGCAGCTGCACCAGCTCCGTGCTCTTGGGGGGAAGGTAGAGTGGGCAGAAGCCGTTGCTGGGCTGCATCTAAGTGCTATGCAGCCTCTAGGGACCTGCACACATGTGGAAGCACAAATCTGGACTGACAGCAACATCACATTCAATCAAGCCCTAGTCTGACCCAGAGAGCCACTGACTTGGTACAGAAAATGCTTGAATAGTTGACTTGAAAAACAAATAGATGCTAATTTCCATTAGAATTTGAATTTGCATGTTGTTTATTTCACTTAGGTGCAGAGAAGGGAACTGTAGTGTATGCTCACATAGCTCCACATTCTTCTAATTTCAAACTAGGTTCATTAGCCAAGCATAAAACAACCAACCACGAGGCAGGAAGGAGTGAGGGGGTTAATCAAGAGGGCACTTTGGCATCAGACAGCCTGAGTCTGAATGCTGGCCCTGCTACTTACTCTGGCATGAGACCTGGGGAAATGTGCTTAGTTTTCCAGAACTTTTGTTTTTCTGTAAAATGGGGATAATACAACCACTTCACAAGTTGCCGTGAGAAATTAAATGAAATAAATTTTTAGCTTGGTGCCTGACACATGTGTGCTGCCCTATGGACTGCAACCTGCTGGGGCTTCTCTGGTGACTTAGATGGTAAAGAATCTGCCTGCAGTGCAGGAGACTCAGGTTTGATCCCTGGGTAGGAAAGATGCCTTGGAGAAGGGCATGGCAACCCACTCCAGTATTCCTGCCTGGAGAATCCCATGGACAGAGGAGCCTGACAGGCTACAGTTCATAGGGTTGCAAAGAGTAGGATATAACTGAAGTGACTTAGCTCTCACGCAGCTTGACATATAGTAAGTGCTTAAGTAATGTATGATTACAACTAAGTAGGACTGATTCTTATTGTAGTAACAATCTTTATTACTGCCTTTGAAGTCCTACCCCCCATAAAACATCAAAGCATACTGTAAAATTAATTAAACAAGGAGGTCATTAAAATGAGATGGTTCTAATGCTATGATATGGCAGCAAATGAATGCAAACCAAAATCTAAGCCTAGAAGTGCCTCAAGCTTACAAAATCAAAACCTAAGGACAACCAATCACAAACAGCCAACTGTCCTTTAAGCTACAGCCAAAGAACTTCTTTTCCTTGCTTCCACATTTTCTCTATGTAAGTCTTTCCCCACTCCCTGTCAAAGGAGCACTCCTAACCACTTATGGATGGGCTCTGCCTGCTCTGCATCGATTTTTGCTCAAATAAACTTAAAAATTTTAATATGACTCTATTTATATTTTAACAGTACAAAGAGGATTGACACAGAAATGGGGCAAGATTTGACCAAATCCATACATTGTAAGAAAATAAAAGAAGAGAGAAGAGGGGAATGAATGAGTAAGGCTCTGAAATACCAAGCAGGAATGGAAGATGGAGGAGAGAAAGAGCCCACTGTAAGAATACATGCCTACCCACCAGCACAAGTTTATCTGTCTGTGGCAGAGGATAATATTTAAAATAACTTAGACTTCCCTGGTGGTCCAGTGGTTAAGAATCTGCCTGCCAACAAAGGGAACATGGGTTTGATCCCTGGTCCAGCAAGATCCCACATGCTAAGACAGGAAGCTGCAACTAGGGAAAGCCCACATGCAGCAACAAAGACTTAGAGCAGCCAAAAATAAATACATTAAAGTTTAAAAATTAAAATAACTTGGCAGGAGGGATAACTTCTCCAGTTGTCCAATGGTTAAGACTGCCTTCCAATGCAAGGGACATGGGTTTGATCCCCAGTTGAGGAAATAGGATCTTGCATGCTATACAGTTTGGCCAAAAATTAAAACAAAAAGCTTTGTAGGAAACTGTTTGTGTTTGTTCCTAAATAAAAAGAGAAATAAGAAGAACTAGAATTAAAACGTCTACTGGAAGGGGGAAAGAAGGCCAGGCTGCTTCAGTTATAATATCAAAACACTGAGGCAACCCCAGTGGCCAGAGAGCACTGTTTGCACTGCTTTATTGCAGGAGTCTTCATCTCTCCAGCACCACAGAGGCAGTCTCTTTATGATTTCTGTTCCCACTTATACCCCCATATAAACTGTTCTCTGCCCAGCAGCCAAAGTTATCTTTTAAAATCATAAATCAGATTATGTTACTGCTCTGCTTCAAATCTGCTCTAAGGGCTTCCCAATGGACTTTAAATCAAATCCATTCTCCTGCCTTGGCCTGAAAGGTCACCATCTGGCCTCCTGCTGCTTCTGCACCGTCATCTTGCTCATGATTCCCGAGCAGGCCAAGTATGTTTCCACTGTAGCACTGCTCCCTCTGTCTGGATTGCTCCGACCACATCTTTGCAAGTGAGGCTCAGTTCAGAAAACACCTTCCCAGAGAGGCTTTCCTCAATGACCCAACCAAATGTTCATTCTCCTGCTCAATTCTCTATTCTATTGCTTTCTAGCAGATTACCACCACCAGGCAAAATCACCGTCTGTTTGCTTATGTACTTATCATCAGACTCCTCCTCCCCACACTAGAATGTGAGCCTCTGGAGAGAGAGAACTTGTTCATAAATCAGTCTCAGGGACTAGAGTGGTACCTGACACAGACAGGATTTCTTGAATAACTAAGTGAATAAATGTGCATTTCACCCTTTTAAACCCTCCCCTGTCCCCACTTCCCTGCCACGGGGGAATATGTGATGTGGAGTTATAAGCAGAAGCTGCCTGAAGTCATCCTGTCCTCCTCTTTTATGAAGATCTTACCAAATTGAAGAGCAGATAGTAGGGGACTCAGAGGGCCAGGAGGGTGAGGGGCTTGGCTTTGATGGGGAGAGGAGGAGCAGGACTGCAGGTTGGTGAGTGATGAAGCCTTGGAGACATTCCCTGGGGTCACGTGGAGACCTGAGAGTTGCAGGATAGTGTAGGGGGCAGAGCTTCATGGTGGGCTCAGAAAGATAGGCATGAAGCCTGGCTTGGAAATCCTGTGCTCTAGAGGCCTACAAAGTTCAGGGTCAGCAGACTTCAGGTGCATTAGTCCCTTTAGACCCCTATAGGCATCTCTCCCATGTCTGGGCATGCTGTGAAACCCAGAATAATAACTGAGACTGAGTTTCCTGAAAACCTGATGGCTTAGAGTTGGATTTCATTTTGATTTTTTTAAAAATAATAAAGTAGTAGGACATTTCAGATGCATCTGAGTTCTGGAATAATGTTCACCCTGAAGAGGCTACAACACAAACACTGTGCGGTGGAATGAGGCAGCTCTGAGTCCTCTTCTCCCTCACCACCTGCTGGAGGCACCCAAGGCAACAGAAACACTGCCTGATCTTAGCTTTTCCTCACCCGCCCACTGAATGGTATTAAAGGCTGTTTTCTTGCCTCAAAAACACAAAGATATCTTCCTAGAATACTTGGAGATAGGTGAAGTGGGCAAATATGACATAGGAAAAAATATGATCACTTGACCTTCCTAGCAAGGATCAGCAAAGTAATCATAATCTATTATGCATCATACATTAAAAGAAAAAAAATGGGGGCTCCCCATCTGCTGCCTTAACCACATCCTTCACTGTACCTCCAATGCAGCCCTACTGCCAGGGTTTTCCCTGGACTGAGGAAAGGCCCAGGAAAATGAGTTCATACAGGAACATTTGAGATTTAATCACTTCCCTCTTGGGAAGTGAGAGAAGGATGGGGATGAGGATACAGAATATCATTTAAAAAGAGGAGCCTGGAGAAGATCATGTTTTGGACAAAGGAATGACTCCAATGGTGGAAGTTCAGCCACAAAGGCAGGGCAGCAAACAGCTGGGACCCATCACATCACAATGCAAGTCTCTGGCTACAGCCTGAGGAACCCACTTGGCTGTTGAGATGGCTTCTCTATCCCAGCTTTTCTGTGCCTGACCAGTAAATCCTAGAGAAGACTCTCCAAGGGTGCCAAATGTGCCCTACTGTCTCTGCCTGACTCTCCACAATTCCACACACAACCAGTTTTTTACCCCTGAGACCAGGTATGCACCCAGGGCCAGTGAGGGGAGGTGGGGGCAGTACAGGAGGCCCTGAGCTTCTAGAACAGAAGTGGCCTCAAATTCAGATACTTAAAGGTTCAGGGTCATTACATCTTCTCACCAGGTCAGTTAACAAGCTGTGTAAACTAGAGTTCTCAATAGTCAGCACACTTGCGGACTAGAGGCTATCAAAAGTTTGTTCAACATCCTACTGCACAGCACAGGGAACTCTACTCACTACTCAGTAATGGCCTATATGAGAAAAGACTCTAAAAAAGTGGGTGGACATATGTACATATATATGTATAACTGATTCACTTTGCTGTATACCTGAAACTAAAAGATACTGTAAATTAGCTATATTTCAATAAAAATTAAAACAAGCAAAACAAGGCTGCTCAGTCCTCCTGTTGCTTCCAGAAGCTAGGGAAGGGGTGGAGTGTGTAGCTGATTGACAGTCCCTCTGAATCCTTCAGGGTTGGTGCCCAGGTACTTTCCAGAGCTGCTCCCAGCAGTGACTGAGAATGCTGAGGTCTGAGCACATAACTCCTCTAACTCCAGCTGAAGCACTCTTCATTATCTGACTGAAGCTTTCTTAGAATCACGGTGTGGTCTGAGTCTCTTTCTCAATCATCCTTCCCAAGGTTTCCTTAAACAGCTATCAGAACAGCAGAACAGTCTGAAGACTCTCCCTGTCCAATCCTGCTCCCTCCCTTTTCCGCAAATAATCTCTCACACTTTAACACATCATGGCATCTGCTTCTCAGAGAATCCAAACTAGCACAGGAACAGTTGGAGAAGGCAGACAGAAAGGTGAGGCTTGGGACCTGCCTTGTTTACCACCAGGAAGACTGAGGACATCATCCTGAGTGGAATGGGGGCATAGAGAATCCTTGGCACAAGCTGGTGGCCTAACGGCTGATGCTTCATTGGTGGTGGCCTGGGGAGGTATCCAGTGGCCTGTCAGGTTGAGGAATTTGAATGATACTGGGGGTGAGGAACAGGTTTGGGATGATATCTACAAAGAGCTCAGCGTTAGCTGGTTATTGCTAAGCTGTCCTGAAGCCCAGCCAGGGAGGAGGAACCAAAGGTCATTAACAAATAGTTAAACCAACAGTTAAAGGCTAAGCATGAGAGCCACAGGGTTTATTTGGTAGTTTACAAAAAGGCTCTCATTTCCTACAGTAGAAAAGCTAACAGAGCTGAGGACTGAAGAGGATTGGATTGTTTGAGTTTCAAAGTTCCAGAGGCATTCAAAAACTCAGCCTAGACCAGCTATTGTGCTAGGGTCAAACTCTGGCTGGAAAATCTGGTCCCTGAAATGGGAGATGGGGACATCTGGACAGATGCTCCAGGCTTCTTCATATCTATGGCAACACCCTGCTTCCCCCGGGAGGCCTCCACAGCAGTAGCCCACCTCTTTCTAGTAAGAGCACTTGCTCGTGTGGGATGGTCTTGCACAGGTTTCTCCCCTGACAAGCCCTCTTGAGAACTGCTCTCACCTTCCACTAGTAAGGATTAAATTCCAGCATGTGCTAGGCCTGAAAAGGGAGGAAAGGGGCCATACAATGAGAGCTATAAGAATTAGCTAAACATGTGTCAGCAGGAGCTGACGACCTCAGGGATTTGCTTTGAGGGTTCTTGATCAAAGGGTAAGAATACACTACCCAAAATATTTTGACTTGGAGGGATTTTCCTGATACAGGGAAGTCAATACCCTGTCCAGGATCCCAGGGTCCAAGGCCAATTTGCTGCTATGTAGGCATTCTCCAAGATGGTCCTCCTGGTACTCATGCCCATGTGTAATCCACTCCCACTGACTGTAGGCTGGACTTATGACTTACTTCTGTGAAGAACACAGCAGAAGTGATGAGATGGCACTTCCATGATCAGGCTTGCTTAAGTTTTGGGCTCTCTCTCTCTCTACTTCAGGTTCTCTCTCTCTGTTTCTGGGGTTCTTTTTCTTTTTTTGAATGCACACTTTCTTTTTCTCTCACAGTCCAGCCACCATGTAAAGAAATCCAGACTAGAGAAGCCACATGGGGAAGAGAAGTCCTGGAGGATGCAAGGCCACATGGAAGAGAACCGAGGCATCCCAGCCAGGACCAACTGCCAGCCAGGTGAGCAAGCCTTCTTGGAAGCTACCCCTCCAGTCCAACCACAGCTTCAGATTGTTAGGTAGGTAGAATAGGGAAAAGGAGTCCAAAATGGTGGTGGCTAAAAGACAAGGAAGGGAAAAGCCTGCGAAAATAGAACAAAGGAAAATCTGAGGACNACCGAGGCATCCCAGCCAGGACCAACTGCCAGCCAGGTGAGCAAGCCTTCTTGGAAGCTACCCCTCCAGTCCAACCACAGCTTCAGATTGTTAGGTAGGTAGAATAGGGAAAAGGAGTCCAAAATGGTGGTGGCTAAAAGACAAGGAAGGGAAAAGCCTGCGAAAATAGAACAAAGGAAAATCTGAGGACCATAGTGAGGATCTCAGGTAAAATAAACAACGCGTTTGGCTGGTTCAATTTACATAGGACAGGCCCAGGGAGAGATGAACATATAAAAAGAGGAGCCAAAGCTAGCACTCTTTCTCTTTCTCCCCTGCACACTGGGGCGCTCTTCTCTTCGTATCTTTGGATCGATGTACCTTCATGCCTTGAAAATGGATTTTCCTGCTATCTTCTAAATAAAATAGAGCTGTAACACTGATTTGTCTAAGAGCTATAACATGGTCCTTTCGAGACCTGAGAGCTATAACACTGTCTATCCAAGACCCCCAAGAGCTGTGACACACCGAGGGGGCTTTAATGTCCGTCACTCCAAATCTTTGCTGTGACGAGACAAAGAACGAGAGACATACACTCGCGTGACAAGATGACGTGTACCTGGCTGATGCCTTGACTGCAATCTTATGACAGTCCCTAAGCTAAACCACTTCCGACCTGACCCACAACAGCTGTGAAATAATATATGTTTGCTGTTTGAAACCACCAAGTTTTAGGGGATTTGTTCTATAGTAATAGACAAGAAATCCAATACCTCTCAGAAGCCTAGATAGTGATGAGCCATGAAGGACAAAGGGGAAATGCCTGATTTTCTCTCAAAGACAGGCGAGGGAGGAATGAAGAAGCTGAATGCTGGAGTGGATCCATTACGTGCAGCCAGGGAATCACAGGACCCTGTTCCATGAGGGAGCCCAGGGGACACATTATTAACTAAGACCATCAGGACCTTGTTAACTTATGTGGCAGTAAGAAGTTTAGTGCCAGCTTTCCTCTGCAGGCCAGAGGGCTAGTCACAGAACTAGGCTTGCTAGTACCCATAGGGATGACTCGTCATTCTCAAGTAACATAAGCCAAATGTCAGTCATCAGAAGCCAGCTCTGCTGCCTTCACAGTAACAACTGTCAAGTGTGGAGGGGCAGCCAAGGGAGACTGGCCTGCAGGGGGCTGTGGAGATTGCTGATGGAGCAAGGCATTCCTTCCCAGAAAGAGTCGTGGTCCTTCACTCAGTTTCTGGATCAAGTCCACTTTCAGATCCAGAATCTGCTGATTGAAGAGGCAGATGGGTCCTTAATAGAAATGACCTAGCCACTCCATGGCAAGTATGCACTGGAGCATTACTCGGGTTACTGAACACTAAGAAAATGGGAATGTCCTGAAATTGAAGAGACCCTTGGGCAGATTTGCAGTGACACTGATAGCCAGAGATACAAATCATTATCATGGTCCGCCTCAGAGCAGGGGCTTGTAGGGATCAGGTTATAAATGAAATCATGGCTAACATCTGGCTCATGGTGGCTTGTGAAACCACCAAGTGATCATTTCCACCATCCCTGAGTGTAAAATTGGGATTGATAAGTTCAGCAGTTGGTATAATACCTGCATTGGGTCCTTGGCCTTTGGCATAGGCATTATCATAGTGGAGAAGGTCAAATGGAAACCTTGGAAGGTGCCCCCTCCTTCCTGGCCAAGAATGTAAATAAAAAATACTATATCCTGGAGGGATGGAAAAAATTAATATTGCCATGAAAAGCTTAAAGGACAGGGATGGTGGTTCCTCTTGAATCATCACTTAATTTGTCAGTTAGAATCCAGCAGAGAGCAAATGGATCTGGAGAGTGACTGAAGACTATTACAATTCAATCAATTAGTGGCCCTATTGCAGCTGCAGTACTGGATGGGGTATTTTTGCTCTAGAAGATTAATAAGGCCTAAAGTACATGGCAGTGGCACCCCACTCCAGTACTCTTGCCTGGAAAATCCCATGGACAGAGGAGTCTTGTAGGCTGCAGTCTACGGGGTCGCTAAGAGTTGGACACAACGGAGCAACTTCACTTTCACTTTTCACTTTCATGCGTTGGAGAAGGAAATGGCAGCCAACTCCAGTATTCTTGCCTGGAGAATCCCAGGGACGGGGGAGCCTGGTGGGCTGCCATCTATGGCGTGGCACAGAGTCGGACATGACTGAAGCAACTTAGCAGCAGCAGCAGCAAAGTACATGTATGTGGCTCTTAATTTGGTAAATGCCTTTTCTATTTTGATTAGGAAATAAAATGAGAAACGGTTCACGTTATTGTGAAACTGACATTTATTTAGTTTTGTTTCTCTGCTCTTTTAACTCTCTCACCTTCTGTGATAGTACAGTCCACAGAGATCTGAACCACCTGGACACTCCTTGGAACATTACACTGATGGCATCAGACTGGTCAGAAAGGAAGAGCAAGAGCACGATGAGCAGAACAGTGGAGACCTCAGTAAGACAAGTACACTATACGGGGTAGGACATGAATGCTGTGAAGATTCAGTGACCAGCCAAAGCCACTGTGAAGTTTGCAGGTGTCCAGTGGTCAGATGTATACCAGAACATCCCCTCTAAAGTAAAAGGAAAATTGCTGACAGACCCAGTGGAAGAATCATGATGAATCAAGAATCTAGGATTCTAAAGCAGGGTCAAGCAAGCTACAGCAGACAAGCACACACCTTTAGAGAAACAGCTCATGCTGTGTTGCTTGGTACCAGTAGAGACAATCTGTAACTGCCTATTATGAGCTGGTGTCTGTCAGATCCACCGAGTCACAGAGTTGGGTGGGCCCAGCAACAGTGTGGTGTTGAGTTGGAAATAGTGTGTCTGGGACCAGGTTGTATGGATAGACAGTCCAGACTCCCAGGTCACTAACTGCAGTTGCACTAACATCCTTTCCCCAGCTTGCACCAACGCCATGTTAGGGTCCTTAAGACCAGCTATAAGCAGAGGAAGAAGCCCTTGCTGGCTTTACAGATGAGTTGGCCTGGCTGCCAGGTGAAAGGCAAAAATGGATGCTGCTGCTGCTGCTGCTGCTAAGTCACTTCAGTCATGTCCAACTCTGTGCCACCCCATAGATGGCAGCTCACCAGGCTCCCCCGGCCCTGGGATTCTCCAGGCAAAAACACTGGAGTGGGTTACCATTTCCTTCTCCAATGCATGAAAGTGAAAAGTGAAAGTGAAGTCGCTCAGTCATGTCCGACTCCTAGAAACCCCATGGATTGCAACCTACCAGACTCCTCCATCCATGGGATTTTCCAGACAAGAGTACTGGAGTGGGGTGCCATTGCCTGATGGTGGCTGCAGTATAGCCATATTCAAGGGCAGCCTTTAATGGATGAGACGGAGATAAAAAATCTTCTCAATAGGTGTAGCTGCAAGTGATGCATGTGGACACCCATTTTGTGTGAAAGCAAAAGTAATAAGAGGTAAGAATATATAGAGATTTATGAGCTCAATCCATCAGATCATCTGATAAATGTCATGAAAGAAAAAGACTCCTCATTGGAATGGGAGAGGCCCCTGGGGTTTGCATGGCCTTGAAGGAGAGAATTGAGGCACTGCCTAATTCATGAACAATGATTCTAAATTTTCTCGTCACCTTGGAAAGTAATGAACACTCCAAAACTGAGAGAAGAGAGAAAGTAGAAGCGGTATCCTTCTTAGTCTCCTCTGCTGGTGTCTTCTCACATCTTGGACCTGTGAATGAAGCACAAGTCCTTGGATACTTCCATTCCTTATTAAATTAACTTCCTGGAGGATATCATGGAGTCCTGTGGCTTAAAATAGCAACTATAAGGTGATGACTCTCAATGTATATGCTAGTTCATCAAAAGTAAAAACTTTATCCTTCAAAGAACATCATCAAGAAAGGAAAAGACAACCCACAGAATAGAGAATAGTATTTATAAATCATATTTCAGAGACAGAGTTCTATCCAGATTACACAAGGAACTGTCAAAACTCAAAAATAGAAGGACAAATAACCCAATTAAAAATTGGCAGGAAATTTGAATAGATATTTTTAAAAAGATGATACACAAGTGGTCAATAAGCACATTACAAAATCTCAAAATCATTAATCTTCTGGGAAATGCAAATCAAAACTCAAGGATATACCACTTCATGCCCACTAGGATGGCTATAATCAGAAAGACAGGCAACAACAAGGATTATTATCTGGAGGCACTGGAATCCTCATATATTGTTGGTAGGAATGTAAAATGGTTAAACAGTTTAGCTGCTTTAGAAAACAATTTTAGTTAAACATAGAGTTACCCTATGACCTGGCATTCTACTCCTAAGTAAATACTCAAGAGAACTGAAAACATGTGTTCACACAAAGACTTGTACATAAATGTTCATAGTAGCATTGTTCATAATAGCTAAAAAGTGGAAACAACCCAATTATCCATTAACTGATAAAGGGATAAACAAATTATGGCATATCCATACACAAGAATATTATTAAGCCATAATAATCAAGTACTGACTCTGATGGATGTACTGTGAAAACATTACGTTCAGTGAAAGAAGTCAGACACAAAAGGCCACATATTATATGATTCCATTTTTATGAAATGTCCAGAACAGGCAAATCTGTAGAGAGAGGAAGTAGATCACTGATTGCCAAGAGCTCAAGGGGACAGAGGAGTGACCACTAATGCATATGGGGTTTCTTTTGGGGGTGATGAAATTTCCTGAAATTAGATAGTGCTGATGGTTACACAATCATGTGAATATATTAAAATTTGCCAAACCACATACTTTAGAAAGGTGAATTTTACAGTACATGAATTAGCTCTCAATAAAGCTGTTGTTAATATAAAAAAGAAAGAAACCATAGAACCTCAGGTGTCTTCCCTAAACCAAAGAAACTGTCACCTTTCCCCTAAACTCCAGAGTGGTGTGTCCTATTCAGTACTTGACATTTCAGCCTGGATACTTAGCAGGAACCTCAAACTCAACATATCCCAAACTGAATTCTAAGCATCTCCTCAGATTTGTTCCTCCTAAAGTTTTCTCCAACTCAGTAAATGCCAACCTCTTGCTTCCAGTTGCCCAGGCCAAAAAATTTGGAGCCATCTGTGACTCTTGTCCTTGTCCTTCTTTATACTCTCCATTCAATACATCAATGAACCCTATTCTACCTTTAAGATATTTGTAGAATCCGACTACTCCACTTTCACATCTATCACTCTAGTCCAAGGTACCATCATCTCTTGCTAGCCCCTTAAGTAGTCTTTGCAGTTCTACCCTTGTTCCAGTATGAACTGAACTGTGTTCCCTCCAAATTCATGTGTTGAAGCTATAACCCCCTAGTACCTCAGAATTGGGATATATTTGGAGACAGTCCCCTGAAATGAGTACATGAGGGTGGGCCCTAATCCAATCTGAGCCATGTCCTTACAGGAGAAGGAAATGGGGACCCATAGAGAGACACCAGGGATACACAAGAACAGAGGGAAATCACATGAGGATGCATGGAGAAGGCAGTCTGCACCCCAGGAGGGAGGTCTCTGAAGAAATTACACCTGCCAAAATCTTGAACTTGGACTTCCAGCCTCCAGAACTGGAGAAATACATTTCTGTTGCTTAAGTTAGGGGTCCCCAACCTCCAGGATCTAATGTCTGATGATCCATCAGGTGAGGGCTGATGTAATAGTAATAGAAATAAAGTGCACAATAAATGTGATGTGCTTGAATCATTCTGAGACCAACCATTCCTCTCCCTCTCCACTTCCCCTCCCCATCCTGGTCAATAGACCAACTGTCTTCATGAGACTGGTCCCTGGTGCCAAAAAGGTTGGGGAACCACTGGCTTAAGCCACCTCAGTTCAGTTCAGTTGCTCAGTTATGTCCAACACTTTGCAACCCCATGAATCACAGCATGCCAGGCCTCCCTGTCCATCACCAACTCCCAGAGTTTACTCAAACTCATGTGTATCAAGTAGGTGATGCCATCCAGCCATCTCATCCTCTGTTGTCCCCTTCTCCTGCCCTCAATCCGTCCCAGCACCAGGGTCTTCTCCAATGAGTCAACTCTTCGCATGAGGTGGCCAAAGTACTGGAGTTTCAGCTTTAGCATCAGTCCTTCCAATGAACACTCAAGACTGACCTCCTTCAGAATGGACTGGTTGCATCTCCTTGCAGTCCAAGAGACTCTCAAGAGTCTTCTCCAACACCACAGTTCAAAAGCATCAATTCTTCAGCAGCAGCCTTCTTCACAGTACACTTCTCACATCCATACATGACCACTGGAAAAACCATAGCCTTGACTAGATGGACCTTTGTTGGCAAAGTAATGTCTCTGCTCTTCAATATGCTATTTAGGTTGGTCATAACTTTCCTTCCAAGGAGTAAGTATCTTTTAATTTCATGGCTGCAGTCACCATCTGCAGTGATTTTGGAGCCCTAAAAATAAAGTCTGACACTATTTCCACTGTTTCCCCATCTATTTCCCATGAAGTGATGGGACAAGATGCCATGATCTTAGTTTTCTGAATGTTGAGCTTTAAGCCAACTNTGGCAGGGTAATGTCTCTGCTTTTGAATATGCTATCTACGTTGGTCATAACTTTTCTTCCAAGGAGTAAGCGTCTTTTAATTTCATGGCTGCAGTCACCATCTGTAGTGATTTTGGAGCCCAGAAAAATTGAAGTCTGACACTGTTTCCACTGTTTCCCCATCTATTTTCCATGAAGTGATGGGACCAGATGCCATGATCTTCATTTTCTGAATGTTGAGCTTTAAGCCAACTTTTTCACTTTCCTCTTTCACTTTCATCAAGAGGCTTTTTAGTTCCTCTTCACTTTCTGCCATAAGGGTGGTGTCATCTGCATATCTGAGGTTATCGATATTTCTCCTGGCAATCTTGATTCCAGCTTGTGCTTCTTCCAGCCCAGCATTTCTCATGATGTATTCTGCATAGAAGTTAAATAAGCAGGGTGACAATATACAGCCTTGACAGACTCCTTTTCCTATTTGGAACCAGTTTGTTGTTCCATGTCCAGTTCTAACTGTTGCTTCCTGACCTGCATGTAGGTTTCTCAAGGCAGGTCAGGTGGTCTGGTATTCCCATCTCTCTCAGAATTTTCCACAGTTTATTGTGATCCACTCAGTCAAAGGCTTTGACATAGTCAATAAAGCATAAGTAGATGTTTTTCTGGAACTCTCTTGCTTTTTCCATGATCCAGCGGATGTTGGCAATTTGATATCTGGTTCCTCTGCCTTTTCTAAAACCAGCTTGAACATCTGGAAGTTCACGGTTCACGTATTGCTGAAGCCTGGTGTGGAGAATTTTGAGCATTACTTTACTAGCGGGTGAGATAAGTGCAATTGTGCGGTAGTTTGAGCATTCTTTGGCATTGCTTTTCTTTGGGATTGGAATGAAAGCTGACCTTTTCCAGTCCTGTGGCCACTGCTGAGTTTTCCAGATTTGCTGGCATATTGAGTTCTGCATTTTCACAGTATCATCTTTCAGGATTTGAAATAACTTTACTGGAATTTCATCACCTCCATTAGCTTTGTTCGTAGTGATGCTTTCTAAGGCCCACTTGACTTCACATTCCGAAGCCTTTGTTCCCTTTAAAGGAGAATAGAGCTAGGCACCCAGCTCTGCATTCCAAGTGTGCACATTGCTTCTGGGCTGCCAATGCTTCTACACCCTTTCACGAAACAGAGGTGTGGGGGAAATATATAAAAAAAACACACAATATACAAACATATGCTCAAACATATACATACCTATATAACACATATGTATGCATTTCTATATCCTTATCTTAGAAACCTTAAGCTTCTATCAATGTTTTAAGTTGCCATTGAATTCACCCCCATTGAATTCGAATTAATTCATATGTATCTGCCAGTATTCCATGTAACACATTGCAGGTACATTTTGTGTATCATGTGTATATAATACATACATGTGCTCATTAATATACACAGTATCTTATTACATCAACATTAAATATTATTATAAATTATAATGGCAGCATGCAGTATATAATTATATATACACACACTGTACTATGCTATCTATATCTTCATCTTTTACAATAAGAACCCTGGTTTCCAGCAGCTTTTCATTTCCTGATTTGCTCAGCCCTCTAACAGATGGGACTTCCCAGGAGACACTACTGGCAAAGAACCCACCTGCCAACACAAGAGATGTAAGAGACCCAGGTTCGATCCCTGGGTTGGGATGTTCCCCGGGAGGAGGACATGGCAACCCAGTCCAGTATTCTTGCCTGGAGAACCCCATAGAGATAGGAGCCTGGCGGGCTACACTCCATGAGGTCACAAAGAGTCGGAAATGACTGAAGCGACTTAGCAAACGCACATAATAGATGCACTCAGCCATGGCAACAACTAGAAGCAAGAAACTGAATGAAGAGTTGAGGGTTTGTTGGCAGTTACTTCCCTGCCCCACCCCCACCCATGCTGCTAGACTGAGGATGCGCAGTCAACAGGGCTCATAGGTTATCTGACAGTCTCTTCCTTTCCCCCGAGGTAGCTTTGCTATTCATTTTAAATAACATTATAT
>SJYA01001146.1:1523712-1568227 GCA_006410615.1 Neotragus moschatus
ACTAGACAGACCTTTGTTGGCAAAGTAATGTCTCTGCTTTTGAATATGCTATCTACATCAGTCGTAACTTTCCTTCCAAGGAGTAAGCATCTTTTAATTTCATAGCTGCAATCACCATCTGCAGTGATTTTGGAGCTCCAAAAAATAAAGTCTGACACTGTTTCCCCATCTATTTGCCATGAAGTGATGGAACCAGATGCCATGATCTTCGTTTTCTGAATGTTGAGCTTTAAGTCAACTTTTTCACTCTCCTCTTTCACTTTCATCAAGAGGCTTTTTAGCTCCTCTTCACTTTCTGCCATAAGGGTGGTGTCATCTGCATATCTGAGGTTATCGATATTTCTCCAGGCAATCTTGATTCCAGCTTGTGCTTCTTCCAGCCCAGCGTTTCTCATGATGTATTCTGCATATAAATTAAATAAGCAGGGTGACAATATACAGCCTTGACATACATCTTTTCCTATTTGGAACCAGTCTGTTGTTCCATGTCCAGTTCTAACTGTTGCTTCCTCACCTGCATATAGGTTTCTCAAGAGGCAGGTCAGTTGTTCTGGTATTCTCATCTCTTGAAGAATTTTCCACAGTTTAGGTATCTTAGTGTAGTTTTAATTTACATTTTTTTCTTATTATGAGTAAATTAAATATCTTTTGCATTAAATAAATTTTATTTTCATATATTTTCTGTCAATTTTTCTATTCTTGAATGACTTGCATCCATGTTTCTGTAAGATTTTTTTGTCCTTTTCCTCCAATATATCCCTGGGTTGGGAAGGTCCCCTGGAAGAGAGCATGGCAACTCACTCCAGTGTTACTGCAGGGAAAATTCCATGGACAGAGCAGCCTAGCAGGCTACAGTCCACGGAGTCACAAAGAGTGGGACACAGCTGGAATGCCTGAGCATGGGCACTTTTTCTGTACAGCTTCCTGGGTGGATGATGTTGCCCTAGTGGTGTGAATCAGGACAACTTCTCCCAGCAAGAAGATAAGATTGTAAGAAACTTGAATATAAACTTTAGTAGTAGAAGAAATATAAGACCAACTTACCTACCTCCTAAGAAATCCGTATGCAGGATTTCTCAATACTTTCTCAAACACTCCAATACTTGGGCTACCTGATATGAAGAACTGACTCATTGGAAAAGCCCCTGATGCTGGGAAAGACTGAAGGTAGGAAGAGAAGGGGATGACAGAGGATGAGATGATTGGATGGAATTACTGAATTGATGGCCATGAGTTTGAGCAAGCTCTGGGAGTTGGTGATGAACAGGGAACCCTGGCGTGCTGCAGTCCATGGGGTTGCAAAGAGTCGGACATGACTCAGAGACTGAACTGAACTGAACTGAATGGAGGAGATGGAGCGCAGCTACAAAGGTAGCTATCCATTAGCAACTATTAGTTTGTATGCACTAAAAAGGGGATAATATCCTGTCCCAGGGTACTGATGGAAGCTAACCAAAGTGATAAGCTTGAACGCATCTGAAACAGAGTCGGTTCTTCGAAACCTCTGTCTTCACTGTAGCCAGTCACTAGAAAATGTCTTTCCAGAGTCCCAGAAGATGAACGACCTTGACTTTCTTTCTGACATTTTTTAGGGGTGTGTGTTTAGAATCTAAGAGGCAAGAAGTTAATAAGTGCTTCAACTTTTCAGTTACCTAGGAACCATTCCTCAAATAAAAAAAGTGCACTCACCCTCCCTTTATCCACAGGGGATCTGTTCAAAGTCCCTCAGTTGCTGCCTGAAACCAAGGATGACTCCAAACCATGTACTATGCTTGCTTCTAGTATTTACAAACTCATGATAAGATTTAATTTATAAATTAAGCACATTGAAAGAGTAGCCCTGAGCTGATAATAAAATGGAACGATTATAACAATATTGCAATAAAAGGTATGTAAATATGATCACTCTCTCTCAAAATATTGCCTTTTCCTTCTTAACTAAACACTTCTCTCGCACTCTGGCTGTAAGGATGTTTTGCAGTTTGAAATAAAACAGCAAAGCTAACATGAATTTATTTTTCCTTGTTCATGAGTTCACAGAAGATTCACTCTTAGCATGTGTGTGTGTGTGTGTGTGTGTGTGTGCGTGTGTGTGTGTGCGTGCACGCGCGCACACACACTAAGTCGCTTCAGTCAAGTCTGACTCTTTGTGACCCTGTGGACTGTAGCTCCTCAGGTTCCTCTGTCCACAGGTTTCTCCGGGCAAGAATACTGGGCATGTTTCCATTTCCTTCCCCAGGAAATCTTGCCAACCCAGGTATCAAACCTGGGTCTCCTACATCTCCTGCATGGGCAGATGGGTTCTTTACCACCAGTGCCACCTGGGAAGCCCCAGGAGATGTTAGCAATGTCGGCATATGTTATTTTTCTTTCCTTATTAAGTCAAAAACTTTCACCTTTTCATTAAAGTAAGGACTTCCAGGCGTTGGCAGATTCTAACTGCCAGCGTCACTGCTCTGTGCTTTGGGACCATAATTAAGAAAAACTAGGGCTGGAAGAAGCACAAGCTGGAATCGGGATGGTCAGGAGAAATATCAATCACCTCAGACATGCAGATGACACCACCCTTATGGCAGAAAATGAAGAGGAACTAAAAAGCCTCTTGATGAAAGTGAAAGCAGAGAGTGAAAAAGTTGGCTTAAAGCTCAACATTGAGAAAACGAAGATCATGGCATCCGGTCCCATCACTTCATGGGAAATAGATGGGAAAACAGTGGAAACAGTGTCAGACTTTATTTTGGGGGGCTCCAAAGTCACTGAAAATGGTGACTGCAGCCATGAAATTAAAAGACACTTGCTCCTTGAAAGAAAAGTTATGACCGACCTAGATAGCATATTCAAAAGCAGAGACATTACTTTGCCAACAAAGGTCCGTCTAGTCAAGGCTATGGTTTTTCCAGTGGTCTTGTATGGATGTGAGAGTTGGAGGATGAAGAAAGCTGAGCACTGAAGAATTGAAGCTTTTGAACTGTGGTGTTGGAGAAGACTCTTGAGAGTCCCTTGGACTGCAAGGAGATCCAACCTGTCCATCCTAAAGGAGATCAGTCTTGTGTGTTCATTGGAAGGAATGATGCTAAAGCTGAAACTCCAATAGTTTGGCCACCTCATGTGAAGAATTGACTCATTGGAAAAGACTTTGATGCTGGGAGGGATTGGGGGCAGGAGAAGAGGATGACAGAGGATGAGATGGCTGGATGGCATCACTGACTCAATGGACGTGAGTCTGAGTGAACTCCGGGAGTTGGTGAGGGACAAGGAGGCCTGGCATGCTGCAATTCATGGGGTCACAAAGAATCAGACACAACTGAGCAACTGAAGTGACCTGAACTGAGGGTCACTTGTACAGCAGCCCTGATACCCAACAGCTGATCTAATAACTTAGCTACGAACTACTGCTAACATGACCAACAGTCAGATACACTGAATGAAGGGATGAGTCCCGAAAGGAGAGAGCAGGACAGCAGGAGATTTCACCCATCACTCAGAATGGGGGCACAACATTTAAAACTATCTGTTTCTGGAATTTTCCATTTCATGCTTTTGGACAGAGGTTAACAGCAGGTATCTGAAGCCTTAGCAAGTGAAAGCACAGATGAAGGAGCACTGCTGGATTGGAATGCCTGAAAGATGAACTTGCTAAAAACAGTCATTTACCAACAAATACGGACGTGAAGAGGAACCCGAGGGCCTCACGCAAATTCTGAGCACATCGCCCGACTCAGCTGTTGATGACTCTGCTGAAAAGGAGACAACAGAGGGGGCATTTATAACCTGAAAAATTCCCCAAAGTGGCCTTCCTGGCTCAGAGATTTATGGGTCAGTGTGAATTTGTTGTCTTCTCTCCTCTAAGTCAGTTTAGAGACTCATAATGTGCAGCAAAACCATCAACCTAAGAAGGAAGCTACTTTCTTTCTTCCTCCCTCTTACTTTTATTCATANACAGTCATTTACCGACAAATACGGACGTGAAGAGGAACCCGAGGGCCTCACGCAAATTCTGAGCACATCACCCGACTCAGCTGTTGATGACTCTGCTGAAAAGGAGACAACAGAGGGGGCATTTATAACGTGAAAAATTCCCCGAAGTGACCTTCCTGGCTCAGAGATTTATGGGTCAGTGTGAAATTGTTGTCTTCTCTCCTCTAAGTCAGTTTAGAGACTCATCATGTGCAGCAAAACCATCAACCTAAGAAGGAAGCTACTTTCTTTCTTCCTCCCTCTTACTTTTATTCATATTTCCCCCACAGCACACCCCGCTCTCCAGGACTGGCCTCCAGTGCCCAGTAGCAGCCATGACTCTGTCTTCACGAAAGAAGATGGATAAAATATTACCATAACCTCAGAGGCAGGAGCAAAGCCCTTATTAGAATTCAGACCTACAGCTGGAAGTTCCAGCATGGGGCGGGAGATAAAGTTCCCCATTGTTAGCACACAAGTGCCTCAGACTTCCTGGCAACGGCAGTGAATTACGCAGTCATTTATGCAGGCCTTCAGAAGCAGTCCACTGTTCCCAACAAAAAAGGCATTCAGGAAGAGAGAGATGGCTCCCCGGCCCCAGAGAGCTGGCTTTGGACAGTGAATGGACGCTGGGCCTCCCAAGTCAATGGCCTCTATGGGAAAGGCAGTGATGTCACTGCGAATGCATTTTCAGGGTTCTGCCCTGCTTTCCCCTGCTCTCTCCCCCTCGTAGGCCGACGCCCCGCTTTACTTTTCTCCGCTTTCTCTCTCTTGCTGTCTCCCTCTGGATTCTTTGAGGCCATTCTATTTTTTCAAAGTGTAGAGCTCAAATCCCAGCAGAGGCCCACGACAACATGACTGCCATGGCAACACCGGGGCTCCTACACTTCAGTTTTGGCATAAAAAGTAGACAACGCTTGAAAGGGAGGGCAAGAGAGAAAGCAGGGAGGCAGCCAGTGTGTCCCCCGTGGGGGTGGTGTGGGCCAGGAAAGGATGGCGCAAGAAGGAGAAACCTGTGAAGGGGCTTTTGGGAGACAAATTTGTAATCCTTCGCATCCAAAACTTAAAAAAAAAAAAAATCTGTGCTGCTGATGGACGTGTCGAAATGCAGGGGAAGAGTAGCGGAGCTTCTGCAAGAAATAAGGTCATGCTTTTGAAAACTCGCGCAATGGTATGGTGTAGAGGATGCTTTCAAAACTTCATCTAGCTTTCTCCAAAAGAAAGACAGGGAAGAAAATGTCTCACATGATGTGTGACCCAGTGGAGAGGGAGCCGAAGACAGGTTGATGCATTTGAGGATGCCCCAGGCTCTGGAGTCCCTGGGTGTCAAAGAACTGCAGACATAAACTCTAAGGTGCTGTCGTGTCAAGAACAGTCGGTGGGGAATAAAAGAGCCTTTCATTCCCCTGCTTTCTTCTCCCAGAGGATACTTACCTTGAACTCCCACAAGAGAACAAATACATCATTTCTCTGACATGCTTTATGTCCCTTCTATCAAAAGCAGATATTAAGCAATCTGAAGAAAGCAGCTCCTAGAAAACCCAAACTCCTGCTCCCATGAAAACCAGGCCAGCAAACTGGGCTGTTTTGCTGTGAGGGCACTGTCCGGTCACCCAGGGCTCCTCTTCGCGATGTCTGCCACCTGATCTGAGTCAGCCTACATCCAAGTCCGGGGTCCTCCTTAGCCACTGCTTCTAATTCTCTTTTCTACTACTTCCCAAATATTTAATCAGCTGTGGTTTAAACACTATATTCTCCATTTGTAGAAGGTACAATCTATTGGACCCAGAGCCCCTCTCCAAAAAGCTGCAAGACTAGTCAAGGAAGATAGAGCCCTCAAGAGGGCATGGATTGTTTGGAGGCATCTGCTAACAATGGGGCATGACTGCTCAGGGGCCTGCCTCAGGGCCTGGCCTAGACTCCCTGCCAACCACCTGGCAGTCCAAGTTCTTCCCACCAGCCCCCTCTTCCCTGTGTCCCTGGAGAGCCTGGGGTCTTCACTACAATCTGAAGGTATCTCTGGGCTGCTCACCCTGTCCGTCCCTCTGTGTTCTTTGCAGGAATTTCCCCATAATTGCTTGTATGCTATTGTTATTGGCTGAGTTCTTCCAAGTCATGTGCAGTCATTCAAACCCAGGACTTCAACAGAGGTAATCAAGTTAAAATGAGGTTCTTAGGTTGGCTCTGATTCAGTATGACTGGTGTCCTTATAAAGATGGGACATCTGGAGACAGACATGTACAGTGGGAAGTTAATATAAAGAGGCACAGGGGGGAAGGGCCATCTACACAGAGACAGAGGATGGGAACAGATCCTCAGAGAAGCCAGCTCTGCAGAAGCCTTGATCTTGGACATCTGGCCTCAGAGCGGTGAAAAATGATACGTTGCTGTTGTTGAAGCCAGCAGTCTGTGGTACTTTCTTACGGCAGCCCTAGTATGCTACAGTGAACTCCTGGTTCTGTTCTGAAAACTGCTTCTTGGAAGACCTGAAGTCATGTATATGGTACCAGGAGTGTCTAGAAAAACCACACACACACACACAGGCAGTAAGTGGAGGACTGGAGACTGACCCACCGCCATGTTGGTGTTAGACCTCTGGCCTCCACAACCCGAGGGAATTTCTGTTCTTTCAGGTCACTCGGTTTCGGTGCTTTGCTGCCCAGGAAACTAGTGCAGCCTCTGAGCCTGCAGAAGGGCCAGCTCAGCAGCGGGGTGGCAGAGGAGAGGCCACCGCAGAGGGGACCGTGAGAACGAGGGGCCACCCCAAGGCCAAGGCACTTGGTCACACGAAGCCCCTTCTTCTAAGCGTCCCCTCGGGAAGAGCAGCTCACAGGGGTGGCGNCTGCAGAAGGGCCAGCTCAGCAGCGGGGTGGCAGAGGAGAGGCCACCGCAGAGGGGACCGTGAGAACGAGGGGCCACCCCAAGGCCAAGGCACTTGGTCACACGAAGCCCCTTCTTCTAAGCGTCCCCTCGGGAAGAGCAGCTCACAGGGGTGGCGAGAGGCGCTCCCCGGACACACACAAAGAGGTGGGTCTGCGCACTAGGCGGGGCTCCCTCCACACAAGTGTCGCTGGAACCCTGGAACAGAGCGACAGTTACCTCCAGTCTTCGCGCCTTCAGGTCCACCCTCGGGACCACCCCCCAGGCGACAGAGCACGGCCAGGCACCAGGACGAGGTGCTTCTGCCACGACAGGCTTCCTCTCCCCTTCGGCCTGACCTCTGCCCGGGACTCCCAGCGGCCACTGAGCCTGGCGCAGACGGTGCCTGTGTCTGAAGCTCCTCCCCCGCTCGGCTTGGTCCCTCCCCTCTGGCAGATGTCAGAATGACATCACTGTCTGAAGCCTCTTCACCTCTCCCGTCCCTCCCCCTCCCCTTACAGACACTCTCATGTAACCTCCTGCAGAAGTGATGCTCTCTTGGCATTTGCTTCTAAGACCTGAATTAACCGAGGAAAGAGTTTCTATAACACTGTCACTCATAAAAAGGATCTCATTGTAAATCAAATTCCTTTAAGCTTCAGAAAAACTGATCTCACCTCTATTGATTTACTCACTCAGGAATACACAGAAATAGCTAACACTCCAGGGCCCAGAGCACTAAGAAGTGAACAGAACCAGATTAACGAGCTGTGCCCATCTTCTGAGTTCTCTTGATTAGTTCTATCAACCAAGTTCCAAAATATAATTGGGCAGCTTCCAACGGGGGCTGCAACCAGAGATTCCTTGGGGACTGTGGTCACTCACTGCCTTCTAGGGCTCCTTATTACACTAGGGTATTGTGTATCAGCTCAAGAAAGTAAAAACAAGAGAGAGAGAGATGGCACTCAGTTTGCACTTTTTAAATAATCTGAAATTGTCAAGTGGCAGCAAGTACCATACCTCCTGCCATAGGTCAGCTTAATTGATGTAGGAAAGTCCACAGCCAGCTTTCTGTTTGATTGCTTCCTGGTGACATGTCGCTCTGTGTGATAAAAATCATAGGGAAGTGACACTTCTCTACCCTCTGGTCTTCTAACCTCACAGAGGGAAATTCGTGGGTTCGTGGGTACAGGCTCAGTCACTCAGCCACGGACTCTTTTCTACCCCAAGGACAGGACATAGCCCAGCAGGCTCCTCTGTCCAGGGGTTCTCTCTAGGCAAGAATATTGGATTGGGTTGCATTCCCTTCTTCAGGGTATCTTCCCAACCCAGGGATCAAACCTGAGTCTCCCACAGAGGGGGCAGATTCTTCACCATCTGAACCACCAGGGAAGCCTGTGCTTAAGAAAGGTATGTGCTATTTCCTTACATCAAATGTGGAAACCATGAGGCTGAAAGCACCACTTGCAATCCCATGAAAACTCTTTTGAGGACTGGGGGGGGGAACCAGACCGTGAACACTCTTTGGGGACTGGAGGAGTCAGAAAATAGAACTAATGAACGCAGGTGAAGAGAAGGGCTGGTTACCGTGATCACTAACATTGTGGGGAGGAACAGATGCTGACTAAGAGCTTTTCCACTAAATACATGGGTCTCATGGCTTCCAGGAAACGTGTGAGGCTGTTGTGGAACTAAAGAATTATCCCCTAGCTGGGGCACATTTCACAGAAGATTCAAGTAGACTACAAAGGTACTGGCCAAAGAACAAAAATGAGAATTTCAAAGAGAAAGAGATTTGTTTGCCAAACAAAAGATTTTTATGTAGGCCTTGAAAAAAGAGTAGGAATTTGATAATAAAATAAGAAAGAAGAGCAATCCTGAATCCAGATGGAACTCTCACTGATGCTGGCAAGAAAAGAGAAAGCATGCTTTAAGACAGGAAGCCTGTTGGTTACCTGGGGGTTCCTTGACGTTGACATGTCAAACCAGAAAAAGAACTGAAAACAGACAAAAAGTCCCACAAGTGTCAAACTTTATTTAAATAAAGTGTCTTTCTAAAGGAAACGGTGTGGTCATAAGAGAATGTGGCATTTTAGGATGGTCTCTTTTTAAAGATGAACACTTATTTGATTGCCTATATTTTTATTGGTTTGGTCAAAAGATTCTAGGCCAGCTTACCCGACCTGCTGCACAGAAGCTGCCACCTCCAGGCTTGAGCTTCTCTCAACCAACACTCAAGCAAACACCACCAGGAGTAGCAAAGGGCTTTGCTTTCTTTTCCTTTTTATATATTTACAAAAAGACACTGTAACTATATTACTCATTTCACTAAGTGTCCTTGTTTTATATGACCTACTTCTACCTTTAGTTTCCACTTTTCCCCATCATAATTTTCATCTCTTTATAATCTTCATTTGTTCTGATTTTATTATTTTTATTTAATCATTTTCTGTGTATGTGCAAATATACAAGGACTTTCATATATTTTCTCTTTGAGGTCACCTTTTNTAAAGAATTATCCCCTAGCTGGGGCACATTTCACAGAAGATTCAAGTAGACTACAAAGGTACTGGCCAAAGAACAAAAATGAGAATTTCAAAGAGAAAGAGATTTGTTTGCCAAACAAAAGATTTTTATGTAGGCCTTGAAAAAAGAGTAGGAATTTGATAATAAAATAAGAAAGAAGAGCAATCCTGAATCCAGATGGAACTCTCACTGATGCTGGCAAGAAAAGAGAAAGCATGCTTTAAGACAGGAAGCCTGTTGGTTACCTGGGGGTTCCTTGACGTTGACATGTCAAACCAGAAAAAGAACTGAAAACAGACAAAAAGTCCCACAAGTGTCAAACTTTATTTAAATAAAGTGTCTTTCTAAAGGAAACGGTGTGGTCATAAGAGAATGTGGCATTTTAGGATGGTCTCTTTTTAAAGATGAACACTTATTTGATTGCCTATATTTTTATTGGTTTGGTCAAAAGATTCTAGGCCAGCTTACCCGACCTGCTGCACAGAAGCTGCCACCTCCAGGCTTGAGCTTCTCTCAACCAACACTCAAACACCACCAGGAGTAGCAAAGGGCTTTGCTTTCTTTTCCTTTTTATATATTTACAAAAAGACACTGTAACTATATTACTCATTTCACTAAGTGTCCTTGTTTTATATGACCTACTTCTACCTTTAGTTTCCACTTTTCCCCATCATAATTTTCATCTCTTTATAATCTTCATTTGTTCTGATTTTATTATTTTTATTTAATCATTTTCTGTGTATGTGCAAATATACAAGGACTTTCATATATTTTCTCTTTGAGGTCACCTTTTGTATAAAATAAATAAGCTATAAGGACCCCTAGCACAGCACAGATTATATAGCCAGTATTTTCTAATAACTGGAAATGGAATATAACCTTTAAAACTGTGAATCACTATGTTGTACATATGAAATTTATATAATATTGTACAACAATACCTCAATAAAAAATTAAATAAACAAAATGAGATTTATATGAAAAGATAAAGGCAAATTTTGCAAAAGAAAAGTGGGAGGAATTAATCTACCCAATTTAAAAACTTACTAAACAGCGACTGCAATCAGCATGAGAGGCAGACACAGAATAAAGAAATCAGACAGAGATCCACACCAGTAGGCCCAACTGATTTTTTTACAAAAGTACAAAAACAAGAGAAGAAGGTTAGTTTTGTCAGTAACTGTTACTGGAACAACTGAATAACCATAGGCAAAAACTAATAAAAAATTTCAATGTAAGCCTTGCATCTTATATGAAAATGAACACAAAAGGAATCATAAACCTAAGTGTAAAATGAAAAATTACAGAGCTATCCCAAAAGTGAAAAAATAGGACCCAAGGCTACATAAAAAGTGACTAGCTTTGACATGTAAAGCACATGTTGTCAAAGGGAAACACAGGTAATATGCCTGATGAAAATAAAACTTGTGTTCTACCAACAATCTTGTTAAGAGTACAAAAAGACATGCAACTAGCTGGTTAAAAAAGGTTTTCCAAACCACATATCTGACAAAGGACCCCTCACTAGAATATATAAAAAACTTTCAAAGTCAACAGTAAATAAACACTCTAATTAGAACGTGGGCACAAAATGTGAGTAGACATTTCACAGAAGAAGGGATTGACATGACAAGTAAGCACGTGGAAAGACGTTCAGTATCATTAGGCATCAAGGAAATGCAAATTAAAGCCAAATACGACATCACTGCATGCCTCCCAGAATGACTGAAATATAATGCCAGTGACAATAACAAAGTACAGTAAAAACACCAAAGATTATAGCAGTTTTATTTCTAGCAACCCCAAACTGAAAACCACCCAGCTGTCCTTCAGTAGGTGAAGGGTTAAGCAAATGGTGGTCCATCCACACATGGATCCTACTCAGCATTAAAGAAGAACGCACTATTCACGCCAGTGATGGCTTCAGTCACCCTCCAGAGGATTACAATGAGCAAAAAAAGGAAATCCCAACAGACTCCATAGCGCCTGATCCCATCCGTAGGACATTCTTGAAATGATAAAGTTACAGAGATGGGGAGCAGGTTAGTGACTGCAGGGTTTAAGGACATGATGGGTGGGGAGGAGGAGAGGGCCGTGTAGCTCTTACAGGCAGCAGGAGAACTCTTACGTGACACAAGTTCTGTGTCTTGACTGATGGTTACACAGATCTGCTCATGTGATGAAACCATGTAGAACTAAATGCACACACACACACACACACACACACAGTTCATGCATACAGCCTGGTTGCCATACTGTACCACAATCAAGCAAGACATTACCATCGGGGGTGAAGAGTATACACCACCACTCTTGGTTCTTCTTGTAACTTCCTCTGAATCTACAATTATCTCCAAAGTAAAAAGTCTAAAAACATAATTTCTAATCGGCTACAGCGGGGAACAAAATAAAGTGTTTGAAAAAATAAAACGAAATAAGACACAATGAATATGCCTCTTCATGGAGTCGCAAAGAGTTGGACACGACTGAGCAACTGAACTGAACTGATGAACTAGAAACAGACTCAGAAGCAGACAAAAATCAGTTTCCCTGGCCCCTTCCTTCACTGTTCGGATGCAGTAAGTCTGGAGTGAGGTCCAGTAATGCATATTTCTGACAAGTACTCTGATTCCAGGCACATCCTGGGAACGACTGCTCTAGGCTTTTCTAGTTCTTCACTTTGGACTTTCTGGCAGGACTGTCAAATTTGACCAGGATGCTGAGTCTGTGAGGTATGACCTAAGAATTCTTTGCAGAGTCCTTTTTACTTATAAACAAGTATAGCAGCTTCATTGTAATGAAAAGAAACCCTCAGGCCCATTTCTTATCTAATATCTCATTTTTTGGGAAAAGAATAAAGTGGTCGTCCTTTTATTTAGCTGAAACATTTTCCCCATTAGCACTTTAAAAACAACACTGTTTTACAGACTTCTTCTTATGGTGTTTTACGGTACTTGGTCAACAGTTTCAATAAACTTTCGTAAGTTCTATTCCTGGGTGAAATTACCAGTCATCTCTTAAATATCTGTGTTCTGGAGTTGAGGAGAAAAGTTTATCTTTTGAAATAGCCAACGGGATTTCAGTTTTAAGAACTACTTTTGCACTTCCCTACCAAAATCCATAATGTAAAGGAAAGGTTACACTGTTCGAGGCACTCACCGCTATATCTCATCAGAACTAGAAGCTTGCAGAACAGGGCCATTCTCGGGTAAAGTGCAAGGCTAACAGGGCGGGGATGTGTGTCCTCGGAGACTGGAAGGAGCTTTCTCCACAATGAGGCACAGCCTGGGGTCCTGACCCAGCCCAGGGGCTCCAGGCTCTGCAGACAGGGCTATCCATTAGAAGGTCAGCTCTCCTCTTCCATGGTTGGAACCCTTTGAAGGCAGGGGCTGGTGACATTTCCGGTCGGTATCCTAGTACTTAGCAGGGCAGGTACCATAGCATAGATGTTCCACATGACTTTTAAACGAGTATAAGTGAAAGAGAATGAGAAAGGAGTGTATGGAAAAGCATTTTCAGGGGTAAACCCAGCAAGAGACTCTGGAAGGCCTCGTGATCCCGTCCTCAGTCACAGAAGGAGAAGCACTCAGTACAATGACCTCACGATCTGCACTGGAGCCGGGACATGCCTGGAGATCTTCCCCGTCATCCTCAAAGATTTCATTCTCAAAAGATTTCTTATCTTTGGTTNCATCAAAATCTCCTGCCGCGTGACCTTGTCACGGGTGGGATTCCTCACGCTGGCTCCCGGCACTTCCCCTTGTCCACTTCTGCCTCCCTCTGCTCTGCTCTGCTGATGGGAACCCATCTTGCCTCTCAAAGGCTGGCCTCTGCAGTGTCTTCCCTCCAACACCTCATCTGGCCCATCTGACCTTCTCTGCTCCTCTCCTCTCCAAGCTGGGGCAGCGCTGACCCTCAGCGTAAGAGCTACACGTATCTTAGTTTCTCTCCCAACTTGAATTCTATATTTCTGGGGAAAATTAAGTTTCATCCCCAGCCCTGCCTGCTGTGTCTAACACATATTGCTGCTGCTGCTGCTAAGTTGCTTCAGTCGTGTTTGACTCTGTACGACCCCATAGATGGAAGCCCACCAGGCTCCCCCNGAGCTACACGTATCTTAGTTTCTCTCCCAACTTGAATTCTATATTTCTGGGGAAAATTAAGTTTCATCCCCAGCCCTGCCTGCTGTGTCTAACACATATTGCTGCTGCTGCTGCTAAGTTGCTTCAGTCGTGTTTGACTCTGTACGACCCCATAGATGGAAGCCCACCAGGCTCCCCCATCCCTAGGATTCTCCAGGCAAGAACACTGGGGTGGGTTGCCATTTCCTTCTCCAATGCATGAAAGTGAAGTCGCTCAGTTGTGTCCAACTCTTAGCGACCCCATGGACTGCAGCCTACCAGGCTCCTCTGTCCATGGGATTCTCCAGGCAAGAGTACTGGAGAGGGGTGCCATTGCCTTCTCTGCTAACATATATTAGGTGCTTCCAATTAGTAAAAATAAATAAAAATAAAAACAGCCTCCCTAAATAGCTTGGAGGGGCTTCCCTTGTGGCTCAGTTGGTAAAGAATCCACCTGCAGAGTGGGAGACCTAGGTTTTATCCCTGGGTTGGGAAGATCTCCTGCAGAAGAGAAAGGCTACCCACTCAAGTATTCTGGCCTGGAGAATTCCATGGACTTTATAGTCCATTGGGTTGCAAAGAGCTGGACAAGACTGAACAACTTTCACTTTGTCACTAAATAGCTTAGAGAGGATGGCTAGATTACTTGAGATCCTTAATTCTTATTTTGCAAGTAATATAATAACTATGACAACCATTGACAGAGCTCTGATAGACTAGAGACCCTATGGGCATCTTCTCAGTAAGTCCCCAGAGCGACCCTGTGAAGTAAGTACCAGTATTTTCCAGACATTTACTTTAGTCTCAGAGAACTTAGTCACTTGTCCTAGATCAGACAGCTAGTAAGTGGTGGTCTGGAAGTCAGAACCCAAGCAAGCCTGTCATCTTCTGTCCTATTAAACTCATCAGTTCCCTGTTTATCAATAGCACTTTCTGCTGCCTGATTTTAAAAAGTGAAAGGCATGGGCGATTGGTCAGAGACCATGAAGAAGCTCAAATATTTTAGCCTCCTCTCCTGCCACCTGTGCTCCCAGAGCCTCTACAGGGGAGTCTTTATTAGACTGTATCCAGGGGTGAGGGGTCCTACCCCAGAGCCAACAAGAAAATCAAGGGTACAGGAATTTTACAAAAGGAGGTACTTCTGGGACTCTGCAGAAAGCCAGGTACTTTTTGATTAAATGAAGTCTTTGATTAGAGTAGTCTTTGGGAAAATGTTAGCCGGAGGGTGGGCTTTAGAATTTGTTTGCTGATCTGGCTGCCCATCACTGAGCATGGCCCTGACCTTTCTCCTGCCCTCTGAGCAGGGTGACCAAGCCAGGGCCTCCTGCAGAGGGTAGTCTGAAGGATTTAGAATGCAACCAAATTCAGATAGCAGGGGAAACCCAAATCCCAAGTAAACAGTATTTTTTTATACCATCTGTGCCCCTGCATTCACCCACTAGCCTCTTGGCTGATGCCATCACCTGTGGTGCTGGGGAGCCCCTGCCTGGCCTGAGGGTATCTTGTTTCTCTAATACACAGGAACCTACTCCTGTGGGATAGTGTCTTCTCAGGAGCAGATCCTACTGGGTTTATGTCATTAATCCTCGCTGTATCCCTGAGAAGATCAGAGAGCTGGCTTCCTCACAAGTGAGGCTCAGTGAGATGAAGTCACATCCCCAATTACACAGAAGCAAGGAGGGCTCAAACTCAGGGCAGAGTTCTGAAGTCCTTATAGGATACAAGCCTTCTTGTTCCCCAAGTGATCATGATAGAACAAAGCTAAAACGAAGAGAATGAATTAAGTAAAATGTTTTGGGTAAATCTTTAAGAGAAAAACCATTGCTAGACTCAAGAGAAATAAAAACATGTTCACATGAAAATGTGGACACCACGCATTCACAGCACTATTACTCATGATATCTAAACAGAGGAAACAGCCAAATACCCTTTAACTGATGGACGAATAAAACAGGACATATCCATACACATGAAATACTCAGCAATAAAAAGGAATGGCATTCTGATAAATATGAATAGGCTACAATATGGATAAGCCTTAAAGACATTATGCTTTTTAAGGAAAAGAAACCCATACTATATGATCCCATTTATATGAAATGGCCAGAACAGGAATCTGTAGAGACAGAGAGTAGGCTGGTGGTTGTGTGGGCCTGGCGGGAGCAGGGGAGGGAATGATGAATGACTGCTAATGGGTATGAGGGTTTCTTTGGGGGATGACAAGAGTGTTCTAAATTAGACAGTGGAGACGGTTGCACCACTTTGGGAATATGCTAAAACCACTTAACTGCACACTTTAAATGGATGAACTGCATGATATGTGAACTATATCTCAATAAAATCTCTCAAAAAAATAAATAAATAAAACCCCAAACCATGGCTAATGAAATAATTAACAAAGTGACAAAATGGCTTTGTTGAAGGATGTAGTCTAATCCTGTCTGCTCTGATAAGTTTATGTCTCTTCCCACTGAGCTTGGCTATAGGTCCCCCAGATAATTCAAGTGGAAAAAATATAGATGGAAAACATAAGATGCACAGCTTTCTCCCAGGAATTTAGACTTGAAGGATCTTATTCTCCTCTTTCTTGTAAAGATCATTTTAAGTTTTATGAAATCAATCTCACTACTCTATTTTTGTTTCTAGGTTTCAAAATATGCTTCAAAAAGCATTCTCCAACCTAAGATGAGAAACCTTATTACCTAATAATTTCCTCTAATGCTTTTCTCTAATGTTGCCCTCTAGGGTTTGTCTGATTACATTTGATAAACTTTTATTCATCAGTTCAGTTCAGTTCAGTCGCTCAGTCGTGTCCGACTCTTTGCAACCCCATGAATCACAGCATGCCAGGTCTCCCTGTCCATCACAAACTCCCAGAGTTCACTCAGACTTACGTCCATCGAGTCCGTGATGCCATCCAGCCATCTCATCCTCGGTCATCCCCTTCTCTTCCTGCCCCCAATCCCTCCCAGCATCAGAGTCTTTTCCAGTGAGTCAACTCTTCGCATGAGGTGGCCAAAATACTGGAGTTGCAGCTTTAGCATCATTCCCTCCAAAGAAATCCCAGGGCTGATCTCCTTCAGAATGGACTGGTTGGATCTCCTTGCAGTCCAAGTGACTCTCAAGAGTCTTCTCCAACACCACAGTTCAAAAGCATCAATTCTTCGGTGCTCAGCCTTCTTCACAGTCCAACTCTCACATCCATACATGACCACTGGAAAAACCATAGCCTATCCTGACCTGACTAGATAGACCTTAGTCAGGAATTTAACAAATTGAGGATCCAGGTCATCTTTGTTCTGCCAAGTACATAGCCAATGATTAGATCAGAAGTTTTAAAATTTTATTTATTTGTATTTATTTTATTTTATTTTTTTACTTTACAATACTGTGGAGTTTTTAAATTTTAGATTAAAACAGATTTGAGGCATCTTGTAACTTCCTGAAATTCAATATGAAAATATGTGTGTGTTTGTGTGTGTTGTATATATTCCAATGCACTGAGGTCTAAGCCAAGTCAACAGGATAGTTGTTAAACAAATACAGGGGAGGCCTGAGTACTTACCCACAGGGAAAGTACTCTGTCACATGTTGAGCGAGAATCCTACCACCTTTGGCTTTGAGGTGTTACTAAGGCAAAGAACAATGAATGCCTCATTGGTTCCCTGGGCCTGTAACACTTTAGGTTTCTAATCATCTGCTGACAAATGAATGGAACTAATACATCACTTTAGCTGACAGAACTTGGAGCCCCCTGTCACAAAGAATTGAAGGTTTATAGTCCAATAAATATAAATAAATGATAAACTGAAAATAAAACTGCCATTCCAAAGAAAGTAGCAGATCCTTCTGTGCAGACTTGTGTATTCACATAATAAATGTATAAGCAACACACACCGCATACCAGGCACTGTGCAGACTGGTGGTTCTCAAAGTCTGGCCCATGGGCCAGCAGCCTCAGGATCACCTGGAGCTTGTCAGACATGCAAAATCCCAGGCCCACTCCAGTCCTTCTGAAGAGAAACTCTGGAGTTGAGGCCCAGTTATCTGTGACTGTGATGCACATTCAAATGTGAGCACTCTTGGTCTAGGAACTGGAAATATAAAGGTGAACAGACAAGTAAAATCCCTGGCTCTTCTCATGACATTACATTTTAGTGTGTGTGTCAAGAGAACACACAAGTCAACAAATAACTGAACATGAAAATTCTTAGATAGTAAAAAGATCTATGAAGAAAAAGAGAGATCTATGAGAGGCTAATTTAGAACAGGTGGTCAGGGAGGAGAGTCGAAAGTGAGACCAGAATGATAAGGAAGAGACAGCCACATAAAGAATTGAGGGGCAGAAAAGAAATCCATGCACTTCAGGTGGAGGGCACAGGAAGTGTAAAGGCCCTAGGGTAGGACCACGCTTGGCTTGTATGAGGAGCAGGGAGGCCAGAGCACAGTGAGAAATGTATCTGGGATGGACCTGAAGATGCACGTGGTGACAGCAAGCTTAGCTTTTGTTCTTAGTGCCAGAGAAAGGCACTGGGCAGTTATGTTCAAATAGAAACACAATCCCATTTACCTTTTAGCAGGATTCCTCTGGAACTGTAGAGGTTAAGGGCAGAAGCAGGGAAGTCAGCAAGGAGGTAGTGCAACAAGCCAGGCAAGGAATACTGGCGCCTGGATAGACCAGACCTATATACAAAGACCTGGTATTAGGTGAAAAACAAACAATGCAGGACACTCTGCCTAGTACATTGCTTTTAAACAAACACATTCAGGTGTATAAAGACATTTTTTCCCCTCAAAGGATCCAGGAAAAAGTGAATAATGATTATCTTTGGGAAGAAGGGGGTTAGTGAGGGTCATTTTGTACCTCTGTATACTATACATTTCTAATATATGCACAAAGCATTCCTTTTATTTAAAGATAAAATATTTTAAAATAAAATTGAAAAGCTGAGATCGAGGAAAACATTGACTAGGCAATTGATACCAGTATCAGAAAAAGAAAGCCTGCTTCTCATGGGTGTGAGCCTCTCCAAGCATCGTCTCCTGTAGTTGCTGAGAGCTAGGCTGACAAACTGGGACAAGTTCCTGCTCTTGGGTTACAGTGAGATTTGAGCAAAGCACCTTCTCACTTGAGAACCTCTGGACCCCGTTTCTCTCCTGTAGCTCTGGTTATGTTTGTGTCTGTTGGGTCTCCTTGGGCAACTAATACAATTTCCTGTGAATGTCTGCTGTGTTTCCCTGTGCCCTGTTTGTCAAATTGCTTCCCTCCGTCATCTTGGCAGCTGGTTCACCAGGAGGCCAGCGTGCCCTTCATTTAATTGCATGATTGAGCATAAACAGAAGGAAATACTTTGCTGCGGGGAGAGAGAGGCAGGCAGCATCTGATTTCTCCTGTCAGCTGATTAGGAGTTTTTGAGTCCAAACAAGGTCAAACGAGATTAGAAAGAAAATGCAGTGTCTGGAATGCTTTTCATATAACTGCATTGTTCATGTAAACAGGATGAATGACAGGGAAACTTTAAAGCAAATATTGAACATCAGCCTCAAGACTCAAAGACAAGAAGCCGGGGCTTATGTGTTATGGCGGGAGAGAAAGAAAATTTATTTCCTGCGGACATTTGGAGTCCTGTTGAATCTATCATGCTCTGATTCCTCCTTCATGTTGGTGCAGTTAAAAAGTGATAGTTTTATGTCTGATTTTCAGAGGCACTGAATACAGAATAAGAAAAAATTATAGAAATGCCACATTTTACTTTTCCTGTCCTTCTAAAGCTCGTATAAAAGGTTTAGAACCACTTTCTATAATAGCAACTGCGAAAGTGCTTGGTAGTAAGTCAATCTCTCAGGTCAGGGAAGGAAAAATCTCAGCTCCAGTACCAGCCACAACATTGTAGACACAGCTGACTCTGGCCAAGGCCACACCTCTGTGGATAAACCTACCAGACTTCTACTAGGACTTCTGTTGGTCCTCCAAATCTGTCATTTTCTTCTTTTCTCAGACCTACCCTCTGTAGTGCTAGTAAGTACACATATAAAGTTTTAATTACTTCACAACCTTAAATGGTTTTAATGGCATCGAAAGAGGTCTAAGAGCTTTGAAGGAAGCTGTGGTTTCTGTTACATACTCTCTATAGGATCTAGTGGCTTGTGAATGCTTAACAAGAGGCTTTGACAGCTGTTATTTCCATGGGCTATTTTCTAGCCCAGAGCTAGGAGGCTATTCTGAGGCCAGACTTTTAAACTAAGAAACCTCCCATTCTTTACCATGCTAAATAACAGAAGGGCCAGGAAGCGTTAACATTTCATATCTCATGATTCCAAGCATCTGAATATATATTATTTAAAAGACAAATCTAGGTGTGGTATATATACACAATGGAATATTACAAAGCCATAAAAAAGAATGAAATAATGCCATTTGCAGTAACATGAATGGAACTAGAAATTATCATTCTAAGTAGAATAAATCAGAAGGAGAAAGACAAATACCATATACCACTTATATGTGGAATCTGAAATATAGCACAAATGAACATATCTATCAGAGAAGGCAATGGCACCCACTCCAGTACTCTTGCCTGGAAAATCCCATGGATGGAAGAGCCTGGCAGGCTGTAGTCCATGGGGTCGCTAAGAGTCAGACACAACTTCACTTTCACTTTTCACTTTCCTGCATTGGAGAAGGAAATGGCAACCCATTCCAGTGCTCTTGCCTGAAGAATCCCAGGGACGGGGAAGCCTGGTGGGCTGCTGTCTATGAGTTGGACACAACTGAAGTGACTTAGCAGCAGCAGCAGCAGCAGCAGAACCTATCTAACAGAAACAGACTCACAGACATAGAGAACAGGCTTGTGGTTGCTATGGGGAAGGGGAGGTGGAAGATGGATGGAGTGGGAGGTTGGAGTTGTAGCAGATGCAAACTATTATATATAGAATGGATAAACAACAAGTCCTACTGTATGGCACAGGGAACTATATTCAATATCCTGTAATAAACCATAATGAAAGGAATATGAAAAAGAATATATGTGTATGTGTGTGTATATATATATGTATATAAAAGAGAATCACTTTGTTGTACAGCAGAAATTAACACAATATTGTAAATTATACTCTAATAAATTTTTAAAAAGATACATCTACACACTTGACATGGAAATTGAAACAAATATGGAACTTGAGCGATAAAACATTAAAAATTCAGTACTGAGGAGAATTAGGTTAAGTACTTTAAGGAACTGAGAAATCATGATTTCCCAGAATTTGGACAGGAACACTGCCAAACAACACTTGATAGTACTAAATTAATTGGTTTATATCAGTAACTAAGGATTGCATTTGCCTATATCTGCCTAGGAGCTGTGTGGTTTTCTTGGCTTTTTTTTCCTTAATAGCATTTGACAACTAGAGGTAATGAAGAAACAGCACTAAAATAATGACTTACGCTTGCATTACTGGTGTTCGAGGTGTTGTCACACATTTGGGCACATTTGATTGTCACCATAATCACAGGAACTTGCAGGGAAGATTTAGGGTGCTTCCTAACTTTACCACCTATCATTCCATGTGGCTAAAAACAGTTCACATGCACTCTGGAAGCAGCAAAACAATTCTCCAGTATTAAGAAGATGACTGTCTAAAATATCTTCATCTATGATCTGGAAGGTCCTTTGGAATCGTGCAGATGCTTAAGAAGATTACTATTTTATTTTAAAGCAAATTTTAAATTTTGTCAAAAGGACCTTTGACAGTTCACTGAGGTTCCTGTTAATAAAGTTGAGAAAAATCAATTATTCCTGTATCTCTCATGTTCCTTTTAGCAGAGCTGTGCTTCATCTATTATCAGAGTTATGTTTGTCTGTGCTTCTAATTCTTTGTCACAGGAGGTGAGCTTTTCTGAGCTCCTTCCTTCAGAGGCACATGAAGTTTCCCTGATGACTTTGGAGAACAGTTTTCCATCTCCACCTTCCCAGAGGAGGGAGAAACCAGCGAATATATTTCTAGTTCCAACAGGTCAATCTGTACCTCCTATCTGAATCACCAGGTGGGCAGGCTTGTATGCGTGTACGCACATAGACACACTCTTTCTTAGTGACACCTCCCAGGCTCAAATGCCTGCATCAAGAACAGGACTCTTTGTCAATTATAGGAAACTATTAATCATCTTTCCATTTGGTCTCTTCAGAGATACCTCCTGATCCATAGCCTTTCAGTCCAAGTTCATTCCTCATGTTGTAGCCAAAAGTCATTCATACAAGCAGCTTCCCCTCTTCCTTACCCCATCCTGGCCAGGGGCACAAAGATGATGCCCGTGGTCCACTGAAGAAACCCCACCTGATGATTTGCTTAGTTCAGCAGGGACAGGTTTGACCACTCGTGAAAAAGGGCACTCTCTGCAGCCCCTCCCCAGCTCTAAACTGCACGGCCATTGCCTCAAGTGGCTTTGCAAAACAGGGACAGACAGACAGACAGACATCTACACACTGTGCAGAGGTGCCAGAAGTCAGAACAGAAAAGGATTCCTTTTCATCCAGCAGTCTTCTGATTGCAGAGGAGTGTCTCTGAGCCATGACCTGCTATTTCCCTGCCAGCTGAGGCCTCAAAATAAACAGGAATCTGCCCAGACTGGCTAGTAGTCCATTCAGTGCAGCCATTTGCCCCAAGACAAACCACGTTAAAATAACACCCAGGAGAGCTGCCGCCACTGTCTGCTGTCTCTGCCTCCCTTTCCCGCTGGCCACAGCTCTGTGTCCCTGAGCCTGCTGTTGGCTGCCCAAGGCTAGGGGTACTCTGTGTGCACCCCTGTGGGCAGGGTCGGTACAGGCAGCTGTCTAAAGGCAGGTCCCCTCTGCCGATCAAAACCGGGCTGGAGAGAGACCTACAGGCTGCATGCTCAGTCCCCCGCCTGCCTCCCTGCTTCCCACACAGCCCTGCAGGACTGGGAGCCGGCTCTGGAGTACGGTGTTTGGAGGCGGACCAGCAACCTGATGTACATGCCACGGCCCGTCCCCTCTCCCCACACAGAGCCGCAGTCACCGGGAGGTGCTGAGAGCCAGCCTGGGGCTGCTGGAGAAGCAGTCGCAGCACACTGACAGTGACAGCGCAGGGCGGATGAGACTGAGAGGATCCTCTTTCCCTTCGACCAGAGAGGAAAAGCCCTCAGCTTGCAAGCTGTTCAGGTAGGAATCAGGGTTTCTACTTTTGGGAGCAGAGAGCAAGTTATATACATCCAGTGCTGAGGTAGAGAGAGAGAGAGATTGTGTGTGTGTGTGTGTGTGTGTCTGTCTGTCTGAGTGCAAGTATAAGGCTTCTTGGGAAAAAAAAAAAAAAAGGCTGGCTAACATCACAGACATGTGAAAAATAGCACCTGGAGTGCAGAGCCTGTGAGAATAATCATGCAGCACGCTTCCTCCTGTATCCTCAACCCCCACTGCCGGCCATGAGGACCAGAGGGAGCAGAAGGCTCTCATTCACTAAAACCTTTGTGGTTTGGCGGGACTCTGTGGCTGTACCGAGCATGGCTAGCATTATTTTGCTTGTCATACTCACCCTCTTAAGTAGCCTGGAAATTCAGCCATCTTAGCAACCCTGTCTACTGGGTGGGCACCTTAGAATTAGTCAACATCTTGATATAAATGTTAGGCTGAAGTATGCAATTATCTGAGTATGCTTGAGAGGGTGGGATTCCAATGGCCCTGCTGGTCACCTGGATTACTTCTTACCATCCTTCTAATCTCTGAAAATCACACTGTCATCTCAGTGCCCCTCCGGATAGGCACCGGCAGAGAGGGAACGGGAATGGCTAGCCACTGGGCACATTCTCTGGCACTGATGCTATCCACACCCACATCACTATTACATGCTGAAAGTATGCAAGGCTTCTAGATAGAACATTCGAAAAATCCAGACCTAAAAAATCAAGGACCCATTTTTCGAGAGGGCACACACCTATCAGGTGCAAGAGCTTGCTCTGTGCTCTCTCCAGTTGTTTAAATCCACCCCCACCTTCCTGCTGCGGTGACTAGTACTCTCCCTTTCATTTGCTCTAGGGACACAATTGTTCATGCTTTAGCTCCACGAACACCGGTGGGTGGACTGGATAGGTTCTGACTGAGGGTGACCCAGCCCAGTGGTGGCAAAGGGTTAGAGAGAAATCAGCTGGCTGAGTGGTGTCTAGCAAAGTGGCTGTCTGGGTGAATGAATGTGGATTTTGGTGGAGACTGTGATTCACAGTCACAAACTTCCTTTGTTTTCTTTGTGTTGGTCATTGAGGGTTCTCAAGGAAATTCCCCTTTTGAGATCATGTATCTGAAGGCAAATTTGCCAGATCTGCTGCTAAGAGCAATGGGTAAACTCAGGGAAACTGTTTTCTATTGATGCTGCCTTTTTAGCATGAAGAAAAGGATTTGCAAATGTAGTATTATATCAAAAGCAAAGTTAACACAAAATAATTAAGGGGGAAGACACTGAGTTACTTATAAACTTCCTTCCAGACATAGTGTGCACATATGCATATACACCTTGCCAGCTTCCAAAAGGGATTCAAGGAGGAAGTATCCAGTTGATTAAGTGGGTTGATTTCACAGGCAGGCAGCACAAACTCTGATGATGATACTTCCATCGTGACAGTGGACAGACACCTATACGCTCCATCTACACCCAGAGAAGGGATGTCTGGTGCCAGGACAGAGATGTGTTTGCTCACTCTGCTGATGTGCATTCTGTGGATCCTGAATAAATGGTTAAGGATCGTGGAGCTGCCACCCCACTGCTCCAGCTTCCAGCAGTCAGGGACCATGTAGAGGGGAAGGCACACCCCTTCCACGTCATCAAATAGGCACTGCTTGGCTAATGAAATACTCCTTGATTTAAGCTACTGGAAAAATAATCTGCAGCCATTCGGGCTACAGACATACCCTGTTTTAGGTAAATCTAACAACTATCCATGACATATAAAGTATAGGTGAATTACTATTTTTTCTTAAGAAAAGTATCACTCATCAAGTTCATTAAATATGGGGGCAAGGTGTCCCATGGGACTGGATCCAGCTTATCCAACCATAGAGAAAGGGGGGACTTAACTGGGTGGGCAGGTAAGAGTGAATGAACCTGGGCTGACAGGATGTCCAGCTCAGCTGGGAGGTAAAGGAGTCTGAGGCATAGGAACAAAGACAAGCATCTGGCCTACAGCAGGAGAAGAGGGAAGTAGGGGAGGGTAATTACCTTGATTCCTAAATGTTACCACTTAAGAGAGGCCAGAAACTCCAGTACTTTGGCCACCTCATGTGAAGAGTTGACTCATTGGAAAAGACTGATGCTGGGAGGGATTGCGGGCAAGAGGAGAAGAGATGACAGAGGATGAGATGGCTGGATGGCATCACTGACTTGATGGACGTGAGTCTGAGTGAACTCCGGGAGTTGGTGATGGACAGGGAGGCCTGGTGTGCTGCAGTTCATGGGGTCACGAAGAGTTGGACACGACTGAGCGACTAAACTGAACTGAACTAGAAAGGCCAGCAGAACAGTGGTTAAGAACATAGACTCTGCAGGTAGGAAGAAGCTAGGGTTCAAATTCAGACTCTGACACTTACTAATCCTGTGACCTTGTGCTTAGTCTTCTCATCTATAAAATGAGGCAATAAAGTACTAGCCTTATAATTGAAAGGCTCAAATGAATAATGCTCTTAGCTCAGTGGCTGGTTTATAGTGAGCAAAATTTAAGTATCTGTTGTTGTTATTATTATTGAAAGGTGAGTTCTGAAAGGCTGCTCACAAATCCATTTGTTCCAAGGTCCAAGTGACTCTGTGTGACCATCAGTGCCACCTTCTGGGAAACATGGAGATGCTTTTGCTTGGTGTGGTGTTTTGCTTAGATTTCTGAGCTTTTAGAATGGAGAGAATAGCATTGAAACATGTATATTATCATATGTGAACCAGATTGCCAGTCCAGGTTCGATGCATGAGACAGGGTACTCAGGGCTGGTGTACTGGGATGACCCAGAGGGATGGGATGGGGAGGAAGGTGGAAGAGGGGCTCAGGATGGGGAACACATGTAAACCCATGGCCGATTCATGTCAGTGTATGGCACAAACTACTACAATATTATAAAGTAATTAGCCTCCAATTAAAATAAATTAAAAAAAATAGAGGTGCTTCTGTTCTGGTGGCCAGCATTTCTTGAGCCTTTACATGAGCCAGGCACCATTCTTGACTCTGTATGTGACCTTGCCAGATTCTAGTAACAACTCCGTGAAGTGGGGCTCTTGTGGCTGCAGGAATTGAACTTGGTGGGTTTGTCCATTTGCTTATGGTCACACAGTTAAAAAGTGGCAGAGCTGAACTTACACCTAGGCTGTGCTCTTAACTACTGTGTCATCTCCATTTTGGGGGATCATTGGAGGTGTTCTGAGAGGCAGGTAGAGTTTGGTGACAGATGGACTTCAGGAAAAGATGATTCTTGAAGGCCCTAGAAAGTAGGCCAGGATTTGGAAGCTCTGTCAAGAGATGGCAAGACCTTGGATTGGACTGGAGACAGAATCTCAGCCTTGAGGACTCATGACCTTGGGACTGGGTGTTTAGGAACAAGACATGAATGCAGGCCCTGGGGGACAAGGTGGGCCACAGGCTTTCCTGCAAGAGGATGGTACCAAGAAGAGAGAAAATGGTGCCTAACAACAGAGACAAGGACACAGCAAGGGTGCTGGGCCATGGCTCTTGACAAACCTCTAGCCTAAGGTCAGAGGTCATCTTGAGCTAAGCCTATGGTGAAGACTAGGTGACTCCAGCCATGGAGAGAGGAGGAATGGGCAATGAAGAACTTAGCGTCTGGACACAGTGAAGTTTATAGTGATGCAAAAGGCTTGATTTGCTAATGTAATCTCTCTAAATTGAATGTTCAAAACATGACACAGAGATTTGTTTATGCATAGTTGCTCAAGCCCACCTCTCTGACTTTACTTAAGGAATGCTAGTGATGGGAAGGTATGTCTATCTTGTACCAGAGCTGTGTAGATGTGGGGATTACTGATGGACAAGACTCATCCTTGCTGCTCCAGGACCCGTGGTCTGGCCCAGGCATTTTCAAACTTTAATGTGCCAAAGAATCACATGGGAGCTTGTTTAAAACACCAGATTCATAGAGAACAGGTTTTTGGTTGCTGAAGGGAAGCTGAGTGCCGAAGAGTTGATATTTTTGGAACAGAGGTGTTGGAGAAGACTCTTGAGAGTCCCTTGGACTGCAAGGAGATCCAACCAGGGAAATCAGTCCTGAATATTCATTGGAAGGACTAATGTTAAAGCTGAAATTCCAATACTTTGGTCACCTGATGCAAAGAACTGACTCACTGGAAAAGACCCTGATGCTGGGAAAGATTGAAGGCAGGAAAAGAAGTGGACGACAAAGGATGAGATGGTTGGATAGCATCACTGACTCAACGGGCATGAGTTTGAGTAAACTCTGGAAGTTGGTGATGGACAGGGAGGCCTGGCGTGCTGCAGTCCGTGGGGTCGCAAAGAGTCGGACACAACTGAGCAACTGAACTGAACTGAGAGGAAAGGGGGAGGAGGAATGGAATGGGAGTTTGGGATTAGCGAATTCCAACTATTATATATAGAATGGATAAACAACAAGGTCTTACTATATATATATATATATAGCATTGGGAACTATATTCAATGCCCTGTGATAAGCCATAATGGAAGAGACTATTTTTAAAATGTATATACACATATAACTGAATCATTCTGCTGTACAGAAGAAATTAACACATGACGAATCAACCATATTCAAAAAATAAGTTAATTAATAATAATAATAAAACCTGTTGGACTTCTCTGGTGGGGCAGCAGATAAGAATTCACCTGCCAGCACAGGAAACATGGGTTTGATCCCTGCCCCAGGAAGATACCACACGCTGTGGAGCACCTAAGCCCGTGAGCCGCAACTACTGAGTCTGCACCACAACTACTGAAGCTCATGCACCTAGAGCCTGTGATCCGCAACAAGAGGAGACACCTCAGTGAGAAGCCTGTGCACCACAAGGAAGAGCAGCCCTTTCTCCCGGTAACTAGAGAAGGCCCATGCAAAGCAACAAAGACACGGAGCAGCCAAAAACTAATTTTAAAATGTTAAAACATCAGGTTCCTGGGAACTACCCATACAAGTACTGATGTAGCTGGGTTCACGAGGGGCCCAGGATTCTGCATTTCCTGGGTAGGGCCCAGCTGGTTCTGATGCCTCCAGTCGACAGATCACAGCTGAAGAAGCCCAGGGCTTCTTCAGTTGCTCTGGTTCTCTGTCTTCACTGCTTTTAATGAGAACAGAGTCATGTGGCCTGAATCAGCGGCAATTAGCCTCTTTTTTGACTTGGCCTTCTTCCTGAACCACCGTTTTACTTAGGCTAAACCTACATTGTGGGAACAGTGTAGCAGCCCACCTACTGCTACTGTTATCAGGTGCAAGGCATAGTGCTGAGCCCTTCACAACCATCCCAAAAGTTGCTGCTGCTAAGTCACTTCAGTCATGTCCAACTCTGTGTGACCCCACAGACGGCAGCCCACCAGGCTCCCCCATCCCTGGGATTCTCCAGGCAAGAACACTGGAGTGGGTTTCCATTTCCTTCTCCAATGCAGGAAAGTGAAAAGGGAAAGTGAAGTCGCTCAGTCGTGCCCGACCCTCAGCAACCCCATGGACTGCAGCCCACCAGGCTCCTCCATCCATGGGATTTTCCAGGCAAGAGTACTGGAGTGGGGTGCCATTGCCTTCTCCATCCCATAAGTTAGGTACTGTTATTATCACAATTCACAAGTGAGGGTAAAGACCTCACTGCTGGTATGTGGCAGTTCTCAGATAGGATCCCAGGCCCCACAGATTTCCATAGCATAGCCATAGAGCCCCTCACAAATATGTGAGGGTAGTTTTAGCTCTTTGTCAGTTCAACCCTCTTTTCTCACCCTTCAGTGTCTTTCTCTTCTTCATACTCCTATCTTGTCCTCCTTCATCCTCAGACTCCCACATAATTTCTTCAGAAGATGATGTATCCTTGTTGTTCCCTATTTTTATCTCACTCAATAAGCCAAAAAGGGTGGGGGCAATGGGTAGTTGGAAGATAGTAGTTATGGGTTGAAATGTGTCCCCCCTCACATTTGTAGGTGGAAGTCCTAACATTTCAGAATGTGACCTTATTTGGAGACAGTGTCTTGACAGAGGTCATCAAGTTTAAATGAGGTCATTAGGGTGGATCCTAATCCAGTATGACTGGTCTCCTTTTAAAAAGGGGAAATTAAGCCATAGTGACACACACAGAGGGAAAAGGACATGACAAGACACAAGGAGAAGATAGTCATCTACATGTCAAGAAGAAAGACCTGGACCACATCCTTTCCTCACAGCGCTCAGGAGAAACCAACCCTGTGAATACCTTGAGTTTGGACTTCTGGACTTCAGAACTGTGAGACAAGAAATTTCTGTTGTTTAAGCCACCCAGTCTCTGTAACAGTCTTGTTACAGCAGCCTTAGAAGATGACCATATCAGGAATCAGATCTCCTCTCGAGGCCCTGGGTCTGGGGTGATCTAGTTGACCAACACATCCTACCAAGTTGTGGCAACTATTTCTTTAACTCTGAATGCTTCTCTGTTGACTTATATAGTGTTCTGGGGAGCCACAGGTAAGCCTGAGGCCAGGGAAGGAAGAAGGAAGGGATAGGAACGATGGAAGGACAAAGGAAAGGAGGACATAGAGAAAGAGGAGAGGGTGCAGACCAGGATGGGCAGCCTGGAGTCCACTCCTGAGCAGCCAGGTCAGGAGGTTCATTCCTGGGCCCTCCTGTGTGCCAGGAGCAGGATACAGAGCCTAGGACCAGCAGTTCCTACCTCCAAACAAGCAAGCGGCTAGGTGGAGCAACATCCATCCTGCATCAATTCTCCTGAGCAGTGCCCCTGAAAGCATAGGACAGCATGCTGGACCAAGTCAGGGTGTCTGGAAAAGCTTCAGTGACAAGGTGATGCTTTGGATGAGATCTGGAGGATGGGCAGGGGTCAGATGGGTAAGGGCTGAATGTTTCAGGTGGAGAGAATGTTATAAAAAATGCAAGCCCATGTGCCCAAACCATTGCTGCTGCTGCTGCTGCTGCTACTAAGTTGCTTCAGTCGTGTCTGACTCTGTGTGACCCCACAGATGGCAGCCCACCAGGCTCCTCTGTCCCTGGGATTCTCCAGATAAGAACACTGGAGTGAGTTGCCATTTCCTTCTCCAATGCATGAAAGTGAGAAGTGAAAGTGAAGCCGCTCAGTCGTGTCCGACTCTTAGCAACCCCATGGACTGTAGCCTACCAGGCTCCTCCATCCATGGGATTCTCCAGGCAAGAGTACTGGAGTGGATTGCCATTTCTTTCTCTGTCCGAACCACAGTGAGGCCAAACAATCCCAAAACGTCAGAGTTTGGAACAGAGAAAGGTTTATTGCAAGGCCATGCAAGGACATGGGTAGCTCATGCCTTATTTAAAACCCCAAATTCCCCAAAAGCTTTCAGCAAAGCCATTTTCTAGGAAAGTTGAAGGAGGGGCATGGTTAGCTGTTGTAAATTTCTCCGTGTCAGATCCTTTGTTCTGGAGGTCAGGTCATTGTCAGATAACCATGTTCCTGTAAATCTCTAACAAATAAATATTATTCTCTGTTCTGACAAGGGCCAGGTCCCAACTTTCCTCCTCCTCCAAGGTCCAAATATTGGCTAAAAGGAGGCAGAACTGAGTTGGCAGCTCCCTCAGGGCCAGGTCGCCAGACCTTGTCCAGCCGTCATTGCTGAGGGAGCCAGATGCCCAGGACACAGTGACCCTCAGGCTCCTCGGGCCGCCCAAACCGAGGGGGTGGGAGGTGGGGGCGAGGGCGGACCCACAGACCGTCCCATGCAGACTGCCATAGGCATTCGTTAACAGAGGTGGGGGTGAGGGAGAGGTTCACGGTTGGCTGCCTCACAGCCAGTGAGTGGCTCTGGTGAGAACCCAGCCCCTCGCCTATTCCCCGAGCCCCCAAGCACCTGCTGGACCAAGGCTGAGTGAGCTGAAGAGCCCCAGGGAGAAGGCCAAGATCCCCTTCTTACCTCACTCTACACCTGACGAGAATAATTACTGGCTGAATTGCTTCACTAACAGCCGCTCACTGACAGTTGGTTGCTTGTGGGCGGGGCCTACCACGGTACCAACCAATGACTGAACAGGACTACTAAGGGTTGCTTATTGCCAGTTGTTGATTGGTGGAAGGGCCCTGCCCTGCCAACCAATGGCTGGGCAGGACCAATGGGCCCATGGTAACCCTTGCCTGGTAACAGGGTGCAGGGAAATAGCACAGAGGGTTGGCTGTGTGCTAAGGGCTGTACTCTGCCATGCTCTGTTACAGGCAGAGCATGAGGGAAGATCACATGGTGTGAGAAGTGTGCCTTCACCAAGGAGTGGAGGGGAGGCTGTGCGGCTAGAAGGCAGGGAAGAAGAGGCACAGACGGAGGCTGAACCATGGTGGCCACATTGAGGATTTAGGTCCTTTGCTGAGAGCCACAGAAAGCCAGAGAAAGAGGCAGTCCTCTGCAGGGTAAACTCCGATTTGAACAAAAGGCAGAGAAGTTGATGGCGTGATTCAACAGTGGGTCAGCCCCGAAGGAAGACAGCAGGCTTCCTGAGCTCATAAACGTAGTGTTGGGTACATCGCCACTAGGGAATAAAGTTCCAGACCTCTTCCCCAATAGCCATGGTCCCCTCAACAGCATGTTCTAGGTGTCCGTCATGGCCCCACTGTTTTGTTGTTTAGTTGCTAAGTTGTGTCTGACTCTTTTTGACTCTTTGGACTGCAGCACGCCAGGCTTCCCTGTCCTTCACTATCTCCCTGAGTTTATTCAAATTCATGTCCATTAACTCGGTGATGCTATCTAACCATCTCAGCCTCTGCTGCCCCCTTCTCCTCTTGCCCTCAATCTTTCTCAGCATCAGGGTCTTTTCCAATGAGTCGGCTGTTTGCATTATGTGGCCAAAGTGTTGGAGCTTCAGCATTAGTCCTTAAAATGAATAATCAGGGTTGATTTCCTTTAGGATTGACTAGTTTGATCTCCTTGTAGTCCAAGGGACTCTCAGGAGTCTTCTCCAGCACCACAATTCAAGAGCATCAATTCTTCAGTGCTCAGCATCCTTTACAATTCAACTCCCACATCTGTACATGACTACTGGAAAAACCATAGCTTTGACTATATGGACTTTGTCAGCAAAGTGATGTCTCTGCTTTTTAATATGCTGTCTAGGTTTGTCATAACTTTCAAAGAGCAAGCATCTTTTAATTATTTAATGGCTGCAGCCACCATCCACAGTGATTCTGGAGCTCAAGAAAATAAAGCCTGTCACTGCTTCCACTTTCCCCCCTTCTAATTGCCATAAAGTGATGGAACCAGATGCCATGATCTTAGATTTTTGAATGTTAAGTTTTAAGCCAGCTTTTTCACTCTCCTCTTTTACCCTCATCAAGAGGCTTTAGTTCCTCTTGGCTTTCTGCCATTACAGTGGTATCATCTGCATATCTGAGGTTGTTATATTTCTCCCAGCAATCTTGATTCCACCTTGTGATTCATGCAGCCCAGCATTTCACATGATGTACTCTGCACAGAAGTTAAATAAGCAGGGTAACAATATACAGCCTTGTCATATTTCTTTCCCATTTTGGAACCAGTCTATTGTTCCATGTCTGGTTCTAACAGTTGACTTGCATACAGGCTTCTCAGGAGACAGGTAAGGTAGTCTGGTTTTCCCATCTCTTTAAGAATTTTCCAGTTTGTTGTGATCCACACATTCAAAGGCTTTAGCATAGTCAATGAAGCAGAAGTAGATGTTTTTCTGGAACTTCCTTGCTTTTTCCATGATCCAATTTATGTTGGCAGTTTGATCTCTGGTTCCTCTGCCTCTTCAAAATCCAGCCTGCACATCTGGAAGTTCTTGGTTCACATACTGCTGAAGCCTAGTTTGAAGGATTTTGAGCATACTACTAGCATGTGAAATGAGCACAACTGTACGGTAGTTTGAACGTTCTTTGGCATTGCCCCTCTTTGAGATTGGAATGAATACTGATCTTTTTCAGTCCTGTGGCCACTGCTGAGTTTTGCAAATTTGCTGACATACTGAGTGCAACATTTTAAAGTCTAAATAGGGACCATTGTCTCCCACTGATGAGGTTAATTCAAGACCTTGGGAGCCGGGCCAGGCGCAGACTGGGGTTGACCAGACAGCCAAGCCCAATCTTCTTTGGCATCACTTGAAGGACACACAGAGGTCTCATGAATGTAACTTCTCCTTTGCCTGCTGAACTTTCCTGAAGCTACAGGAACAGGTCAGCAGGCTCATTCAGCAGGGCTGTGGAGAATGGTCGAGATTCAAGTTGTGAAGAGGCAAGAAGTGGGGGCAAGAAACCCAGGCAGACCCCTTGTGGCAAAGTGGGCAGACATAGGCATGAAAATAGGCAGAGAATATAAAGAAGGAGTACAAAGGACTTAAAGCCAAAATGTGCCTTATTCAGGATTTCACATGAGAAGCAGAAAGATAGGTCTGCGGCAATGGAATTCCAGCTTGGAGTTTATAGCCCTCTCAGGTGTCTTCCCTGCCAGACACATGCAAACCATTCCCATCATTTGGAAACTTCTCATCGACGCCAGCCACTGTTGACATAAACTGTGAGTGAGTCCTGATGTCAAATTGAATGCCATGCCTTTGCCATATGTCCTGACAGTCACAAAAGAATTCCCTTCCTTTTCCTTCCAGCAGAGGAGCTAGAGTTGGCTTAGCAAGGATGAGTCCCTAGGGCAAGTAGAGTCCACCTTGGAGAAGAGAGGAGACTTTCGGGAAGGTGAGAGCAGCTGGGGGGTCTCATGGGGACAAGATCCTCCCACTCCTCTCATATCCCCCACAAGCTCTAGCCCCACTGGCCTCTCTTCCATGCCTCGGACATTCCATGCCCTTTCTTGCCTCTGGGACTTTGCAATTGCTGTTGCATCTGCCTGGAGTACTTTCCCTGCTTTTCTTTATGTAGGAGACCTCTTTGTCCTTCAGGCCTCATCTCTCTGGTAAGCTCCTCAAAGAGGCTTTCTCTCCTGTTACTCCCTATTCTATTTCCTTCGTGGCACTGACCCCAGTCTGTATCATCTTGTCAATTTTTTTTTTTAAGTTTGCTTTGATTCATCCTTCCCCCTTGAAGATAAGCCTCAGGACGGTAGGCCTTGTCTCTCTTTCTTTTTCCCTGCTGTATCCCCAGTGCCTAGAACAGAGCTGAGCGACGTAGTAAGTGCTCAGTAAGTGAGTGACTGGTTCGATCCTGGGAGTGGAAGAGCCAAAACCAAGGACAGCAGTGGGGCCTCCCAGCCTCTGTCCCTCCTCATAGCTCTAGAAAGGAGCACGCTACACCCAAAAGCAGTGCTGCCAAGTGTGCTTTGGGGCCTCAGACCCCGGCTTGGGTGGGCAGGCCCCTCACAGCCCCCAGAGCCCCATGCTCTGCATCAGCTGCTCTGGCCGAGGGTGCATAATCTCGTCTCTTCAGAGAACTCACTTTGGAAGCCTGGAAAAATTCAGCCTGTTTGTGTCACTCATGCTCAGAGATGAATAACACCTTTTGGCTGATGGGCATCAAAGGCAAACAAGTGATGTCAGGCACCCAGAAGGGTGACATTGATACAGCACATTCCTGCCCTTGCACTCAGAGAGGGGTGGACAAAGCCACTCACCCCAACCTTGGCTACCAGGTCCATGGGGGTGGAAGCAGTGTCTGCACTGATTAACCAATGAGCACAAAGTGCTGCTTCAGTACCGATCAGGGACACAAAGAGCTGTTCGAAAACTAGGCTGTGCTTGCTCTTCCTCAGAATCTATGTCAGAATTTTGAAATGGCAATTGGAAGAAAGCTGGGAATGACCACTGCAGAGTCACTCCCTGGAGTCTATACAGCAAGCTGCAGCCCTGGGAGAGCATGTCCCTGGTTCAGAGTTCAAGGCTGGCATGACCCTGGCTCCTTTGTCTTCAGTGCTAAGGTAGTGATTAGGTTAAAGGAGCAAAATGTTCTTCCTTGAGCCTCTATTGGTTTTTCATATTTGACATGCTAATGGGGATGTCTTTGGGACAGAGATGCAGGTCAGCCTCAGGATCGTTTCCTCCCAAGGGTAAAATCCTTGCTTGGTTGGCCATACAGAATGAGCTGCCATTTTCCAAGGCTGGTCCTGGGATGTCTCTGGCCAGACTTGGGAGGCAGTATCCTAAGTTCATTGGAAAGGGAGCTGATGTGGTAGACAAAGAGTTCTCCTGATGCCTCCACTTCTGGCCCATCTCTCTCATCATCTTTTTTCATAGTGACAGTCTTCAGGGCGTGAGGATAGGAGTATACCAGTTGGGGCAGGCAGGACTGCTTGGGTTTGAATTCTGGTTCTGACACACAAGAGCTGTAAGGCCCTGGCCCAATTCTGTAACCTTTCCACTTCTGAAACAGAGACATGATAACAGCACCCACACCCGAGGGTTGTTGACGGGGTTCTGTGAATTTATACAGGTGAAGTCTGAGGAAGTGTGTTTTATTATCATCATTAGCTGTTACTCCCTCACAGAGGTGATTTAAGATGTCAGTGAGACAAATTTTTCAGTACATAATGCACAGCACACAGTGTTTGATCAATAAAATATTAATTATTATTGCTGCCAACACTTTGCAGTCTGGCTAAGGATTTCAGGAAACCTAAGAATGTATTTGAACTGAAAAAATGGTCTGGGAACATGAAGGTCACCTGCTGTTCCCCTGTCAGTCTTCTTTGTTCCAAGGGACAATGATCACCCTGTGCTCTTTCAGCACTTAAAATTCACAGGTCAGGAACATAGAACTAGCCAAGAAACCAAGAGCTCCTTTAAAGAGTTCAAGCATGGAGCAGACAAGCCTCCTGTTCAGCAGTTTTAAGCTGTAGGAGTTTGCAACAAACGAAGAAGCTTCGACTTTAGCAAGGCTCCTTCTTTAGCACCATTCCCCAAAAGGCTGTGGGATCCCCACCCCTCCAGGGTACATGTGGTTCCTTGGTGCTCGGGTGCTTTCAAACTTTTCCTCTATGTCCCCTGACCCTGGGCTTTGAGTTTAACACTTTTGAAGATGAAACGCAGAGTGAACAGAATGGCCTGCTGTAGGCTGTAAACTGCACAGTTATTTTGCACCCAGGCTGCCCAGTGCCCCATCTTGCCCTCCTGAGTGATTGTGGGTAAGAACTGGTCCTCTCTGGGCTATGATTTCCTTCTTTACAAGAGTTCATCTCTAGAAGGGGGAGCAGAGGTTATGAAGGGGCATGGAAAGCTCCAGCTGTCTCCCTCTATATTCGCTGATTTCCTTCATGGCCCTCCTGACCATAACAGAGCAGGGATTATGGAAAAACCCACTGGTGAACAATGCTGTAGAGGTCTGCAAACACTCCCTTGCACTAGGTGACCATGAGCACATCACTTGGCTTCTGGAACAGCACAGAGAGATGGATTACGGGAAGGGATCCAGGCCACAGTCTGGAGGAGGGGATGCTGGCAGGCCCCACACTCAGCCCGGCCCATTCTTGCACCACAGAGACCAGGCCTAGAGTATGGATTTTCAGCCCATGGCTCTCCTGGGTCATCACACCTCTCACTAAGGCCCGAAGATCGGTGGTCTCCCATCACGGAGGTGGACCCCTTCCTGACACACTCTGACCTTTCTCCACATGACTCCCTACCTCCCACTGCGGCCAGAGGATTTAATACACAGCTGGTTCAGGGTGGATCCAAACGCACACAGTGCAAGTGGGGGAAAACGGTTTCCAAGGCAACGTCCTAGTTGTTTCTAGCGACCCATTGACCTGACCCTCCCTGCCTTGCACATCCCCAGAACTGAGCCAAGACTGTGGAGGGTAGCTATACCTTGGGTTGTCTGGCCGGGGCCCTACTGTGGTGGGAGGTTCAGATCCCACACTGGGAGGGGCCCTGGGGAAGGTCACGGGGAGAGTGAGCCAAAGCAGGCTTCATCACCTCCCTGTAACCTCCTGCTATTCCTTCTTCTTCTGACAGCATGGCAGTCAGATGTGGGGTGTTGAGGCCTCTGTTCTAGCAACTGTAAAGAATAGCTCTTAAAAAAAAAAAAAAAAAGACTCTAAACACATCTCGCTCCGGGATGGAAGCACAGGCTGAAATGGTTAAAGTCTTTCATCCACTGTCAACTAAGAGGGAGACCTCTAGTACCTAATGCAGAGTTCTATACCTTCATCAGACTCTTGCGGTATTTTCTTGGAGTCAGGGTCACTCTCTCTTCCTGGCCAGTCCCACATCCTGCTGGGCCTGTGTTGGCCAGCTTCTGTTTCTCATTATCTTTCCCCCATCCTCTTTAAAGGTTTCTTACTCCACCCAGGGGTTTTATTTTTAAACTTGCACAGTAATGTTAGGGCTGAGCAGCACACACTGCCCACATTCACGGGAAACTGGGCTGCCTGGAGAAGCATCCCACTGTTCAGAGACTCCCTCCCTCTCTCCCTTCCCTATATATCGGATGCATTCTCCATGAAGGGCCCTGCCTCAAGGATACAAGGAGGAGACAGCCATGGTCCCTACCCTTGAGGAGCTGACGTTCTAATGCAGCAGGGGAATGGCAAATAGTGTACACACCTACCCACACACCCACACCCCACACACCCACACACACACACCAAGTAAGTCAACAAAAAGAACTAAGTAAAAACCATGTTAAGATCTACAAATAGAACAAACAAGGTCCTGGAACAAGAGAAGCTGCTACAAATTAGGTAGAAAGGGAAAGTCTCTCCAAGGTGACACAGAAGCAAAGACCAGAAGGATTAAGGGGCTCCAGGCATGCTAAAAGGAGGGATGAAGACTATTCTTCGTGGAAGGAAGAACCTGAGATAAAGCCCCAAGGTGGACAAGAACTCGTGTGTTCTAGACTCCAACAGAGGCCAGGATACCCCAAGAAGAATTAACAGTGAAGAATGGGTCAATATGAAGCTGGAGAGGTGTGCAAGAACCAGATCATGCACAATCTGCAGTCAAGCAAAGAGCTAGGGCTTTATTCTGAATGCACTGAAGGTAACGGGGGGATTAGCATTAGAAGTGACATGCAACAATGGACATTTTAAGACCCTCACTTGATCCTGAGTGGAGATTTGACTCTAAGATGGGTGGAGGGAAGGCAGGGGTCTGAGTTAGGAGGTCTGGGAGCCACGCAGAAAGGAGATGGGGGAGACTGAAACAGGGCCACAACCAGAAACAGGCTGGCTCCTCCAGAAATTAGCCCACTACTAGGCATCCTCTCTCCAAAGAGCTCATACAATAACAGAGCTGATAAGACAAAACAGAACACCAAGGCCTGAAGTCACAGGGTTGGTGAGAATAAGCAAGAGTTTAGCTATCATAATGCCTATACCGAGCCACATTTATGAGGTTTCCAAACACAGTTAAGTAAGATCTTCGTCCAACATTGGCTTCCAAGATTTTCTGAAAGATGTAAAAATACTCTGGTTTTTCTTTAAACCATGGCAGCTCCTCTGTCCTTTATAGCTTTGCCTGAAAATGGCTTGGACTAAGTGATCTGACTACAGACAAAACTCAAAGGTGACTTTATAAGCCTTGAAAGAAAGAAAGTGAAAGTGAAGTTGCTCAGTCATGTCCAACTCTTTGCGACCCCATGGACTGTGGTCTACCAGGCTCCTCTGTCCGTGGGATTTTTCCAGGCAAGAATACTGGAGTGAGTTGCCATTTCCTTCTCCAGGAGATCTTCCCAACTCAGGGATTGAACCCAGGTCTCCTGCATTGTAGGCAGATGCTGTACTGTCTGAGTCACCAGGGAAGTCCTAAGCCTTAATGACCTAAAAAGAGGGAGATGGGAGGCACCTTGGGTTGGGGTGACACATGTACACCTGTGGCCAATTCATGTTGATGTATGGCAAAAACCATCACAATATTGTAAACTAATTATCCTCCAATTAAAATAAAATAAAATTTTCAAAAAAGACCTAAAAAGTGGTCCCTCTCTCCAAGAGCAATACAACTATGTTACACTCTTTAGAAGAAAGGAGATGGAAAACAGAAGAGCAATGCAGTCATTCCACACAAATAGTAATAATAGCTATTATTTGTTGTCCACTTCAAAGCACTTTCTTGTAACTTGGTTAATCCTCCAAAGGCTGATCACGTAGGTACCACTCTCCACCCTTTTTACTGATGATGGAGCTGAGACTTAGAGGGAAGTGAAATGATGTCTGGAGGTAGAAGCGGCCAAATCAGGGCCCAGAGGCTGTTCAATCTCCATTGGCAGGACTCCTAACTGTCCCAGGGCTTGGTAGCTGTCTGCTTTGGTCACCATTATGCGTTCAATGCAGCACAGAAAATGAGCTGAAGGAGATCATCCAAAATGCCAATGAACAAGGGTATGAGTAACTTTGCTTTCTTTCTGTTATTTTTTTTTTAATGTTTTGAGTCGAGTACACAATGGAGTCTCAAAAACTGTTTGTATAATGAAGCTGTTGAGTTAATGAGTATGCACTACTTAAAAAATTATTATCAGATAATTAAGTAATATATTTCATTACAGGAAATGGAAGTAATACCAGAAAATACAATTTAAGAAAATAAAAGTTTACCCATCATCAAGAGATAATCACAGTTAAAATATTAATAATTTCCCAGTTCTTTTCTTGTGTTTTATATATGTCTGTGTTTATGTGTCTCTCTTTGTGTTTGTGTGTCTCTATTTGTCTTTCTCTGTGTGTGTGAAACAAAAATGGGATCATACTGTCTTTACAGTCTTTTAACTTACTTTTTCATTTAGCAACATATCATGGGTGTCCTCCACTCAAGACTGTTCTGAAACAGATTTCTTAATGGTGGTAGTGTACTCCTCTATAATCTAACGAGTCCTCTATTATCGGATATTCAGTTCATTGTCACTACTATTAATAATGCCATATTGAATATCCTCTACAGAAACATTTAAACATAGCTCTATTACTGTCAAGGAGGAAAGAGCAATATATACTGAAATAGAAAAAAGATAAAGACCCCTATTTTTAGGGTTCTTTTGTGCAAGCCAACCACATTTCTTACATCTGTCCTTTGGAATCACTTAAAGATGGGGAGATGTCATTTGGAATGCTCCCCATTTCCCCAAGTCTGGTCATTATTCACCTCTCAAGTATGTTTTGGTGCTATTCTGCCACAGTGGAGATGAGTTAAGGAAAATCCCAGTTGCGGCTAAACGTGGGCCCTGAAGTCAGACAACTAGATTTAAATTCCTATTCCATGTCTACCCAGTTTTGCGACCTGTTTCATCATTCTGAGCCTCATTTTGTGTGTGTAGACGGCACACACCTCAGAGGATATAATAAAACAGGTAATGCTATTCAGGCACCAGACTAGCACAGGACAAACGCTCAGGAGAAGGTGATTTTTACTATCACAAAGGCAGAAGAAGGCTTTCCTTACAAGGTTAGTTCTTTGGGAAACTCATTCCCAGCCTATGCTGCAAGATCCATGGAAAAAGAATTTTAAAAGCACTCAACATACCCTCTGGCTTCACTGCCTTTTTACTCTTTGGGTATGCATGTGCACACATGTGTGTATGAGTGTGAAAGGCTAAAGTAATAAAAACCAATTAACTCTTTTTCCCTCCCTTGCCAAGAACCAGGTCTGCTGGATTAGAGATATTTAAATTCTGTTGTTCACAGCTGCATGAAGAATGTAGCTTTTCTTTCCATTTTGCCAGCTGTGTTTTGTAACTGTCTATCCTAAAATAAAAACAAAGCTGACCAAAAAAAAGCAGGACTGTCTATATCAGTCCTAAATTGCTCTCAGTTTTATACAACAAAACAAAGAATATCTAACTCCTAAAACACAGACTACAGAAAGAATTCATCCGACTCATACAATAAGAAATACACATGACTGGCACATAGTAGGTGCTCGCTGAACCTTGTTGAATATATTTATTGAATACATGTTTTCCTTACAAATAACAAGCTGTCGCAAAATCATTATATTCATTTTATCTAAATACTGTCAGAGCCTATTCAGAGGGGCTGAAGATGACAGACGATTAAATGAACAGATGCTTTCTGAGTCTGTAAATTGAGTGTTGGGAAACTTTCTCCTCCTAATTCATGGCTCTTGAAATATGTTTATGATCCTCATGGAATTGTGTAGGGATTACTCTAAATCGCCATCAAGGGGAACATATGTGATAAAGCACTTCTGATGACCAGGCCAAGTTTTTCCATCTTTGTCTAAATATGGGAAATGTTAAGGAAAATCTTAAGTGTATCTGTAATAATGTATCCACAATATCAGAATGACTCTAGAGATCACAGATAGCACATCTGGTTGTAAGGCAACCTAATGCTGGGCCAAGATTTTAATTGCAGGGCCAAGCCCTGAAGTCAAACAGCTCCTAGGCTCTGTAATTTCCAAGTAGAACAGCCAGCATCTACTGTCCTCAGACATTTGTTTCTCCATATGTTTTGCTGGCGTTGGCTGAGTCCCTTCTGTGTGTAAGAGATCAAGCCACAGAATAGTCTAAGACAAGGTATGTCTTCTGCTCTCATGACATCATAATCCAGTAAAGGGAAGAGACAAGACAACAGCCAAGTGGAATCTTAGAAGGAATGCAAGAATTGCTAGGCAAAGCACTGCACCATGGGTCCTCAAAGGAAGGACCCTTTTTACTGGAGATATTAGGGAAGGCTTTGCAGTGGAGGTGCAATGTGATGTAGGCCCTGAAAGGTAAGAAGTTGTTTAGCTAGAAGAGACTGGAAGGGAAGGCCCTTCCAGGCTGAAGGAATAGCATGAACCAACTCAGGAAGGCTTGGACGTGCAGCAATGAGGTGAGGCTTTCAAGCAAAATTGGAGGAAACAGAAACCCTTTGCCAAGGACTTGGGGCCTTAATGTTTGGGAAGTGGGAAGCAATGGAAGGTTCTGATAATGGGAGGGTTGGTGAGTATGTATCTTCCTTTAGAAGACTGGAAGAAGTCACTGGCACAGCAATGCCACGAGACCAATCTCGAGGTTCTGGCTTCTGTTTTCCATCTGTTTAACCTCTCAGTACCTTTGAACAATGTGGTCTAGAGCCAGTTTTCTCACTGAATGCTGTGATCCTGCACCCTCTGGCCTCCAGTCCCCTGCAACTTCTCCTCTAAGATCACTGGCTGCACTAGGGATCTCTTGAGAACGTGGGATGTCCCCCAGGATAGCTGCCTCTGTCCACCTCTCTTTCAGGTTCTGGGTCCCTCTCCCTTGAAGATCCCCATCTCTCCCCTCATCTCTGACCCTCCCACATCTGCCTCCGACTCTGGCTTCTCCCCAGAGCCCCGTATCCAAGGCCTGCCTGACACCCAGCTTTGAATGGATGGTGTCTCACCCCTGGGAAGCAGCCCACTCTGTCAGGCACTTGGTACCTGCCTCACTGACCAGGCTTCTGATTCTGTGCATTCTCTCATCCATTCATCTATCTTCCCCACCATGTCCTATGCTATCTCTGATCATTCCTTTGCTGAGTTCCTGGCATTTGCCAAATCCTCTTCATGTTCCTCCTCAAGTAACTTTAGACCATCCCTTCTCTCTACTCTCATGGCTTGAGTTTCAGATCTTTTGTCTATTTCAATTCAGCAGCTACCTATGAAGCACCGGGGATTCTGCTGGGGGGTAGAGCTGTGTGAAGGAAGCATATGGCTCTTGTCCTAGATGACCCTGTAGTCAAGTAAAGAAGATGAATATAAGCAAGGACGGATAGGCTGCTTGAGTTGCTAAGAGTCAGGCATGACTGAACGACTTGACTTTCGCTTTTCACTTTCATGCACTGGAGAAGGAAATGGCAACCCACTCCAGTGTTCTTGCCTGGAGAATCCCAGAGACAGTGGGCCCCTGTCTATGGGTCGCACAGAGTCGGACATGACTGAAGCGACGTAGTAGCAGCAGCAGAAGCCTAGTGAATTTTCAGAGATGGGAACACAGGCAAGTGTCCCTCAGCCTGAGTGCCCAGCCCTCCCTGCCCCCACCAAGATTTTCCCATAAAATTTTACCAGAAACATCTAATTCCCTTCTCAAAGATCTCCACTGACTGCTCACCACTTGCAGATAGAAGTCTACACTCTTCAGGTGGCACCACTTGGGGTCCTCTCTAGCGTGACTCCAAACTAGCTTGCACTGACCTGCAAACTAGTGTGCAAGCCCTGGCCCAGCACCCCAGTCACTCATGCTGGGACCAGACCGCCTCTACCTGCCCACACTCAGGCCTCTGTTCAACTTTCCCTTTACTCCATGTCCACATGCATGAAGCTGTTTTTCCTTGTGTCTGACCTGCCACAGCTTCCACTAAATCCTCCTGGACCTCTTCTCCCTCTAGTGTAGGGCACCTTCATCAAAGCACTTACCAATCTGCCTTACTTATGATTTTCCTTCTCACCCTCCATCAAGGACAAGGAACTTATTTATTCTGAATAACTAACAAAACAACAGCTACAGAGATCAGATGTGCCAGGCGCTGTGCCAAGTGAGGTTACTCATCTTACCCTGTTGCACCCTCACAATGAACAATGTGGCATGAAGGCTATCACAGGTCAAGTAACCTGATGCACAGAGAGGTGAACTGACCCTTTGGATTTAACTCCAGGAAGCCAGACTTCAGAGCTTACACTTTGACTTCATCTCCACCTTTATTTCCTTGCAGTGTCTTGCCAAGTCCATATGCCTAATAGTAGTATGCGTGGGCCCTTACTAGGTGTAGTGAAGTTAAATGAATGGAGACAGTGAAACCCAGAGCAGTCTTCTCGAGGTCATACTGCATGCAAGTCACAATCACTGGGCAAAAACACAGTGCTGAGTGGCAGCATCTTCTCTTACACATATTAACTAGGAAATGGAGGCCATTTTCAAAGCAAAGTAAACACTTCTGACTGACTCAGGAGCAAAGGATTAGAAGGCGGCTTGTTGAATGCGGAAGCATTTACTCTTAGCTTAGGTGGTGACGTGCTGCACTCACAGCCCTCTTTTGACCAGACATGCAAAGCAGAGAACTTCCCACTTACATACACCCTTTGCTGAGCGTGAGAGGAGGTATTCCACGAGGGGAACTCCCTCTCCCTGTCACTGGACAGGACCTGTCCATTTCCTCAAGGAAANGTCGAAGATAAGGTGTCCATAGGTGTGTGGATTTATCTCTGGGCTTTCTATTTTGTTCCATTGAGCTATGTTTCTGTCTTAATAAATGTTTATTACTTATCTGGCTGCACTGGGTCTTAGTTCTGGCATAACAGATCTTCCGTCTTCGTTGCAGCTTGCAGAATCTTTAGCTGTAGCATGTGGGATCTTTAGATGTGGCATGAGGATTCTTGGTTGTGGCATGTGGGGTCCAGTTCCCCAACCATGGGTTGAACCTGGACCCTCTGAATGGAAGCGTGGAGTCTCAGCCACCAGGTCACCAGAGAAGTCCCTGAAGCTTCACTTCTAGTGGAAAAGGATGGTTTGAAAGTCATTAAATTGAAGTCTAGTCACCAAGTACTGGACTCGAATAAGTGTGCTNAGGATTCTTGGTTGTGGCATGTGGGGTCCAGTTCCCCAACCATGGGTTGAACCTGGACCCTCTGAATGGAAGCGTGGAGTCTCAGCCACCAGGTCACCAGAGAAGTCCCTGAAGCTTCACTTCTAGTGGAAAAGGATGGTTTGAAAGTCATTAAATTGAAGTCTAGTCACCAAGTACTGGACTCGAATAAGTGTGCTGGAGAAGGTCTTGAATTCATGCTTGTCCTAGGAGGGCTAAGAAACTGGGAAAGGGAGAGTTAGTTAGCGAATGAGATGAAGACATTTTTTAAACCGCTTTATTGAGATTTAATTTATATACCATATTTTATACCCATATAAAGCATACAATTCAATAGATTTTATTACATTGACACAGTAGTGCAACTGTGGCCACTATCTAACCTCAGGGAGTTTTCATCGTGCTAACACCGCCACACTCACTAGACTATTGCTGCCCCATCCCTCCT
>SJYA01001146.1:1570966-1611869 GCA_006410615.1 Neotragus moschatus
ACTTATCTTAGGTATGTCCTTAAGAGTGGTTTTGTTGGGTCATATGATAACCCTTGGACAACCATTTGAGGAACTGTCCAATTGTTTTCCAATGTGGTTCACCAATTTTACATTTCCACCCACGATGTATAGGGGCTCCAATTTCCTCATATCCTTGTCAACACCTGTTATTATCTGTCTTTTGCTTACAGCTATCCTAGTAGATGTAAATGGCATCTCATTGTGGTTTTGATCTGCACATTCCTGAAGGTTAATGATCCTGAGTATCTTTCCATATGGAGATGAGAATATCTAAATTATGTTTGTGAGACAGCAACTGACTTGAGTCCCAGAACAATGCATGCCTGTAACAGGTGCTCAATAATATCACCGAATGAACACAACTAAGAATGTAGCAAAGAAAACTTGCCTTAAAGGACGCTGGCTCCATGAGCCACAGCAGGTCTGGAAGAGGAGTGGCTGGATGAGGGCGTATATTTTGCAAAAACAAAGCAATGCATTTTGATCCCTCTCACCCCATCCTGCTGCCTCTAAACCGTGTTCCATTTGGAGCCTCCCTTCCCAGAGGCTGGGTCAGGAGGCCTGGCACCCAGAGCCAGGGAGGGAAATTGGAATGCAGAAAAATTGCCAAGATGTGTGAAACTGCTTAAGTTCTCTTTTAACACAGAGAGGGCCAGACCTGGCAGACAAATTATAGAGCTTCTGGCACTGTGTAGGGGGCTGCCCACCTGCTGCTGGGGGTCAGCCTTGAGGACAATCTGCCTGTGAGTGTGCAGGGGCTGGAGGTAGCTGTGGCTCTAATGACATCCCCCTGAGTTGAGAGGAACCCTGGGCCTGCAATATAGGGAGGCCTGGAGAGTCGAGAGGGTGAGCAGGCCTGAGCCCCTGGCATGTGGGTGCAGCCTGGACTCCAGACTTGCAGCTGTTCCTGGATGATGCTGAAATGAGGGCCAGAGGCCACTGTATGGTGATCTGTAGCAGGACCAGGGACAGGCCTCCTAGGCTGGGAGACAGACACCCAGAGAGGCCATGGCCAGCAAGAGCCACTCAGCCAGGAAGTCACCCTGGACCCCAGCTAAACCGAGTGAAACCAGGGCCTCAACTTGAGCCGTGAAGGCCATGTTGGGCAGTTCAAGAGCAGGCAGAGGGCTCCACATGGAGACCTTGGGCCCCAAAGGCCCTGAGTGAAGATCTTGACACTTCCAATAAGAGGCTGAGTGACATCCGCTCCTGTTACAGCTAGATGATGCTTTGGAGAGGGGCAGGTAGAGTGGCCAAAGACGGGGGGTTCTCTGGGTTGGGGCATCACCCAAGAGGGCTGTTTGGATTCCTATTCTGGGTGAGACTGATGCTACTTTTCAGCCACCTAACACGTGAGGTCTTGGGGAGAAGCCCAGATGACAGACGAATGAAGAGACGCTCCAGTCACATTGTGTGATGAAACTGGTGACATGCTACCTGGGGCCTTGGAGGGCTGATTCACCCAGCAGTGAGCCAGGCTGCATGGGCAGTGGGCACGGGACATGGTCGGAATCCAACCTCAGCCTGAGTGTGGCTGTCTGCAGTTTTTTCTGAGTGTCCACTGTAGGGTCTAGGAGTGTCTGGGCAATTCTCTACAACCAGAAAACCAGCTCAAAGTGCACGTCCTTTGTCATGTTTGGCTCAGATCCTTTAGAAGCTCTTGGAGATATGAGGATGGGCCCAGCTGAGAAAACATCACCTCTTGAACAGTGGCTCCTCTGAGTTTTTGAGCCCTTCCTTTATTACAGGCGCTGTGCTAACATACATCATCGAATCCTCCCAGTGACACTGTGAAAGTAAGGACTACTGGTGGTTGTGTTTCATAAAGAAATTGGGGGCTTGGTGAGGTCTCCTAGGATCTCCTATGTAAGTGTTGGCATCATTATTTGAAGCACAGTGATTTCGCTGCAGAGGCTAAAGACTGGACTACTGGATACATGGCCTCTCACTTTTCTATCTAAAAATTCCCCTTACAATTTGAGGCAAGAGCTGTTTACTGAAGAAAAAATGTTAATATTATTGTTTCATATTTGTAAAAAAAAAAATTTCCCCAAAAAGTGACCAAAGTGGACTAGTGAACAAATTTGTAGAGGACTCGAGTGGGCACTCTTTAACAGAGAATCTTCTCCCAGCCTAGATCACCTCCAGCAAACCCAAGCTTTGTTGGTTATGTAACTGTACCCAAAAGACACTGACCCTAGCTCAGCTCAAAGCACATGTGTTCCGACTCATCTGCCCATCCACCCACCCATCCACCTACCCATCCATCCATTCAACTACTCAACCATCGATCTATCTACTTTTCCCTCTCACCTCAGCATTTCATCCCACTTTTTTTTTTTTTTTTTTAATCTCAGCCCAGTATGTATAAAGCACCAGAGGCTTTATGAACAACAAAGTTCCTCCTTTGAGAGGGTCACAGTTGGGGCAGAAGCAGCCCCACAGTACAGTGCCTACAGGTAGAGATGGTGGTTCAGTGTGCATGGAGTAGAGAACAGGTTTTTTAGATAGGCGGGCATGAGAAGGAGGGGTTTTGCTGGTGAGCTACCCCCCAGTCTCTGCACCTTCTCCTCCTTCAGGTCTCAGCTTAAATGTCACCTCCTCGGGGAGTCTTGCCTGACTAGTCTAAAGTTGGATTTACTCTTTATTCTCTGCCTCTGTTTCCTGATATTGAATTTTTCTTTCTCTGTCGTTTAAGTCACGTGTGTGTGTGTGGTGTGTGTGTGTGTGTGAGTGCGTGTGCATGCAGTGTTCTCTGTAAAGTTCCAGGTAAAATGTGGTCCCATAAAGACAGGGAAAAGGACTTACTTTTTTCACCCAAAGTACCTCCAAGGCCTGACATAGCATCGGTCCTCAGTTTGTTACCTGAACAAATAAAGGCTCAAACTAGATCATAAAGAGCCTTGAATGCCAAACTAAGAAGTCTGGGCTTTGGCCTGAGGGCAGTGAAGAATACGGAAGGGTATTTGAGCAAGGATGCTATGCAGGAGGCACAGGAGACCTGGGTTTGATCCCTGGATGGGGAAGATGCCCTGGAAGAGGGCATGACAACCCACTCCAGTAGTCTTGCCCGGAGAACTCCCATGGACAGAGGAGCCTGACAGGCCACAGTCCATTGGGCCGCAAAGAGTCAGATATGACTGAACGACTTAGCACGCATGCATGCATACATGAGGCATGATCAGATTTGTGGTTTGGAAGGACAAGGCTGGAGGTGTTGTGGGTGGGGTAAGAGGAATAAGCTAGAGAGAGAAAAATTAGAAGCAACCGCCTCAGATTGGGGTCAAGATTTCACCATCCTGGCCCAAGACACTGGTGGTAGGGAAGGAGAGGAATGAAGATGTAAGGCGTACTTAGGTCAAATCATTAGGAAATGCCTGTGGGAAGCAAGGGAAAGGGAATATGACCAAGGTTTATAGTTTGCGTTACTTTGTATTCATTAGTTCAGTTCAGTTCAGTTCAGTCGCTCAGTCGTGTCCGTAAGGCAAAGGCAATTTGGGGTTTTGGAGACATGGGCAGAAGCTGATGCAGACAAGGGCATGCTGGGAGAGGAGGAGAGCAGGTACATGGTTGAGAGAAGACACACAGGGCAGACCCCGAGGGGGTCTCAAAATCCAAGGAGGGGCCAAAGGACAAAGCCATGAAAAGCTGCTTTAAAAAAAAAAGGAAAGAGAGAGGAAGACCTGAAAGCCAGAGCAAGGGTTGAAACCAGCCAGAACAGAATGGTTTCGAGTGGGACTGGAAAGTTCTACTGGCTGTGGGAGCAGGAGAACCCACAGGTGGGAGCAGTGGAGACCCTGGGTCAGGCTGCCCCTCAGTCTGACGGTGGGTGCAGTGGGTCAGATCTTCGGATGGTTAAAGAGAGGACAGTGCCAGGCCCAGGTGTAACCTCCCAACTGGTACATGTCGAATCGATTGAGAGCAACTACAACCAAAGCACAGCTCCAGCAAACCGCGCAGCCTCAGGCCACCTCTGGCTCACAGGCCACCAGGTGGCAGTCCCAGTTTTAGAGAACATCACGGGCGAGCTTTTCCAGAGGCAGTTTTGGCTGAAGGAGGACTCCAGAGGGCTGAGGGTGATGAGAGGGGCTGGAGACAGTGACACTGGTGGGGGGAAGCTTGGCCATGGGGAAAGCTGAGTGAGGTGAGAGCAAGGGGGCCCCAGGGAGGGTGGGAACGAATCTTTAGGTGGCAGATATCGAGCAGGTTTGGGGTTGAAGCGACAGGCTGAGAGCACAGCATTCTTGCTCTTTCCAGAGGGCTGTCTGTACAAGTGTTACTGTTCTTCCTTTAAATTAGNGGTCAGGCTGCCCCTCAGTCTGACGGTGGGTGCAGTGGGTCAGATCTTCGGATGGTTAAAGAGAGGACAGTGCCAGGCCCAGGTGTAACCTCCCAACTGGTACATGTCGAATCGATTGAGAGCAACTACAACCAAAGCACAGCTCCAGCAAACCGCGCAGCCTCAGGCCACCTCTGGCTCACAGGCCACCAGGTGGCAGTCCCAGTTTTAGAGAACATCACGGGCGAGCTTTTCCAGAGGCAGTTTTGGCTGAAGGAGGACTCCAGAGGGCTGAGGGTGATGAGAGGGGCTGGAGACAGTGACACTGGTGGGGGGAAGCTTGGCCATGGGGAAAGCTGAGTGAGGTGAGAGCAAGGGGGCCCCAGGGAGGGTGGGAACGAATCTTTAGGTGGCAGATATCGAGCAGGTTTGGGGTTGAAGCGACAGGCTGAGAGCACAGCATTCTTGCTCTTTCCAGAGGGCTGTCTGTACAAGTGTTACTGTTCTTCCTTTAAATTAGAAGAATATGCCCAATATACTTTCACCAACTCCATTCCACAATCCAGGGTAATCATTTTTTCAGGTTTCTATCTATGGATCTATACACACACATATAATTTTGAAAACCAGGTATGGGATAATTCCACACATACTGTTCTAGGGCTCTTTTCCCCTCATATGTCGCTCTCTTTTTATGGCTGCCTGGTATTTGCTTGACTGTATAATTTATTTTATCATTCTGTTATTGATGCAGCATGGTTTCCCAGTTCTTGTTATGGGAAACAGTGCCTCTGTGAACTTTATACATTGATCTCTGGGTCCTGGGGTGACTCCCTCCATAAGACAAATTCTTAACATTGGACTTACCAGAGTCTGCACAGTGTGATGCCTCCTTGAAGGACTTGTTGGATTTGTCTGCTTTCTCCTCAGGGCCTGGGGATGAAAAAGGCAGGGAAGAAGGTATATTTCCAAGGAAGCTTATACAACTAAAAACAAGGCTTTGATGCATCCCAGTCTTATGACTGTACAGGTTTCTCTTTAATCAAGATGCTGTGGGTAGGGTGGGACTTATGCATGCTGCTGCTGCTGCTAAGTCACTTTAGTCATGTCCGAGTGCGACCCCACAGATGGCAGCCCATCAGGCTCCCCCGTCCCTGGAATTCTCCAGGCAAGAACACTGGAGTGGGTTGCCATTTCCTTTTCCAATGCATGAAAGTGAAAAGTGAAAGTGAAGTCGCTCAGTCATGTCCGAGTCTTAGTGACCCCATGGACTGCAACCCACCAGGCTCCCCTGTCCCTAGGATTCTCCAGGCAAGAACACTGGAGTGGGTTGCCATTTCCTTCTCCAATGCATGAAAGTGAAAACTGAAAGTGAAGTCGCTCAGTCTTGTCCGACTCTTAGTGACCCCATGGACTGCAGCCCACCAGGTTCCTGCGTCCATGGGATTTTCCAGGCAAGAGTACTGGAGTAGGGTGCCATCGATTCCCAAGGGCCCACTGAAATAAGTTAGAAGAGCCATGATGTGGGAAATTTGTTCACAGATTTAAGGGAGACCAAAGGTTGAAGGGTATTAAAATTTTTTTTAAACATAATTTTACACCTAGGATTTGATATTTAATCTGTGAAATCATCAGCTTAATTATATTTTCAGAATACCATTCTTTGGCAGAGAAGAGGGAAAATTCTCTCTCATTTCTACAGGGAATACAAAAACAGGCAGGACAAACAAAGATGAAGCATGAACAGCCTCTTTCAAGGACCCTGAGTTCCCAGCTGCAGTCAGCACCCTTAGCTCGGAGCGCCCTCTTCTGGACTTGGGCTCCTCTGCACCAGCCTGTGCCCAGCCCACTGAAGACAGGACAAATCTGATTTTCAGTTTGGAAAGTAGTTCCAATTCTAACTCCAACACATCTTTGAGTTTCCTCTGCCTTAGCCACTGAAGCCCCAGGATGTTCTTTTTCAATATTTGTTCTACATTTTCAGGTTACACAGGATTGTGTCTCCTCTTTAAGAATGATTCCTTGGTGACTTAAAAAAAAAAACCTCCTTAGATCTGAGTTAAGCCTTGGGATTCCTTGTAAGTTGGCTGTCAGGAATACATTCATAATTTTGAATGAGTGGGAACTAGATCTAGAAACCCAAGGAGAACAGCAAGCAGCTGTATGTGCCATTACCCAGTGCATTTGGGCAAAGTCTATTCAAAACTCTGGGTTTCTGTCCCATTTTTAAAAGGTCTCAGAACTTTAGATCAGCCTCATGTTTCTTCTGTTCCTTTAACAAACACTGCTGAGCACCTGCTCTGTGCCAGAGGTATTCACACAGGGATAAGAGGATAGTGTTACTTTAATCCCTCACAGGTGATAACCAGGTGGTATTGTTATTGCAAAATAGTTGAAAAACTGTGCACATCATAATGGGTTACTGGAGCCTCAGTCATGTTCTTTTAAATTACCTGCTAATCTATGATGTGCCGCTACTGTTAAATTTAACTAGGTTAATCCTCTCAACTCAGAAATGGCTTCTAACTTCTTAAAGGGTGCTGTTCATTCCTCCAAAGAACACACTCATAATCTGTTTTGATAGGAAGGAGGAGGCATGATGAATGAAAACAGCTTTTCCGAAAAACTGCCTGTTTCCTTTGGAGCCAGGGTGGGCAGAGCTGAGGCCAAGTCCTGTCTGGATGTGAGAGCCTGCAGTCACCTGGCATTTTCCTCATAAACCCTGCCGGGTCAGCACCAGCCTCTAACGGGCAGCTTACCCCTGGCCCTGCTCATCCTCTGAGCAAAAGGGAAGCCCCTTTTCCCTCTCTGCCTCCCTTATTCTCATTCAAGTAATCCCTAGGGACCATCTGCCAGACTAAGGGGCATCAGGTCGTGGAAAGGATCAGCTCCAAAGACGGGAATGCTTCCTTGCAACCAGACCACAACATTTATGGAGTCAAAGACGGCAATAACTTCACTGGGAAGCGAGCCAGGCAAGGTCATCCAGGAGAGATAAGGAAATGACGCAAGGCTGAGGGCTTGAGGAGCCAAATCCCAGCACAGCTTCCATGAGATTCCACTTGTTATTTATGCTCTGACTTTTACTAAACTTCAGATGAACCTCGGACAGGCAGACACCATTTCACCTTCACTTCTCTTGGATTTATAACCGTAATATGATGCTTCTTAAGGAAAGTCATAGATCCTCCTAGTTTGCTATCCAAATGATAAGTGAACCTGGCTTTTTAAAAACACTAACCTTCTCTCAAACATCACTCCAGATTTCCACAGGGGGTGATTCTGAGTATTTGTGGGCTTGCTCCATCCAAAGTTATGAACTTTCAGGTGCCCTTTCCCAAGTTATACTGTTCCCCAGTCATTCAGTTCAATTCACCAAGTACTTACTGAGCTGAGTTCTGTGTTAGAAAAAGACCTGTATACTGCCCTTAGGAAACTCACAGACCAAGGGATGAGACAGATGAATAAACAAATCATTTCAGTTCAGCATGGTAAGTGCAGTGATAGAATTACATACAAGGCAGCACTTTCCAGCTTCTGCTCTCATGGAGTCACAGTCTGGAGGGACAGCCAGACATTGAGTAAATTGCAGAAATAAAAATAGAGTTTAAACTTTGACCAGGACCATGGAGGAGAGGCAGGCAGCACCATGAGAGCTTTAATGGGACATGTGGTCAGAGAAGGTTGAGTAGGACATCCCTGAGTAAGGCACAGTTGAGATGTGAAAGACAGTTCAGGGTAAATTAGCTGTGGAGTGGAGGGAACGGGGGTCCTGGCAGAGGGAAAGCATGTGCAAAGGACCTGTGGCAGGAGGTCATACTGTGTATCCAAGGGATGAAACCAAAGCTGGTGTGGTTAGATCAAAGGATCAGAGGTGGGTGGTAGGGTGGCTGGGCCAGAAAGGTCAGCAGGGCTGGATCCCACACACCCCCTGGTCAGCCAGGATTGTTACTTCTGGGTGCTTGTTTCCTCACCTCTATAAAAGGGGTCCAAATAGCACCTAATCTCATAGGAATAAGGGAATCCCTTTCAGCACTTAGAGGAATGTCTGTGAGGATCGGCTGCTATTATAATGCTATAATTATCATCCACATCATCTCACCAGGATGAGCCTGCAGATAAGGACCCTGCTGGCCCGGGTCAGATATTTCTTAACACTTGGCTACATGGGCACAGTTCCATAGACGGCCCAGAGGCCACAGAAATCAGCATAAGTTCTTGTAAGCATAAGTGCAGGCTTTCTGGAGACACTCTGAATGAATGACCGGCTGGACTGCTGACCACAGGGCTCCAAAACAACCACCAGGAGTTTATCCTCAAACACCCAGAAAAAAACCGAGACAGAGGAAGGAGGACAGTGCCTCCTGCGAGAAGCCTGTCTATAAATGGAAAATTACACTGAAAGAAAACAAATCTTATTTGATGTGAACCCATTTTGGACTCTGTCTGGAAATCCAGGGCCGAAGGAAGTGGAGGGGACAGGGAGTGAGCAGGTGTGCCCAGGCTGAGGCACCCTGCAGGGACCAGCATGTACTGTGGCTAGGGTGATGATGAGGGGCTGCAGCTGGCTGCCAAGGCACCGCCCCTGAGGCCAGACCCCAGACTCCCAAGCAGCTAATGTGCTGATATGTGCTTGGTCTGCCGACATTGGTCCCTGGGCTCAGATGGGGAGAAGTGGTGTGGGACGGGCAACATGGAAGGAGCTTCTGGGGAGTAGGGGGAGCAAGGCTAGGCTCCTGGGCACCTGTTTCCTAAAATGGGTTGTCTTAGCACGGAATGGGATAACCTATCTGGTAAGTGCTCAGCTTACAGGTCAATTAGCACTCTCTTCAGAGCAGCCTGGAGCCTCCAGTACCCACAGCTTTTCATTTCAGTTCTGTAACCCCTTGGCAGCATGGCACTAGGGAATTTCCAAACATCTCAGTGCTCTGTATGTCTCATTAGAAAAGAATTGCCGCCTGGTTATTTAAATGGCTCTGCTCCAAAAACATTTACAATAATAAGAGGTAACATGAGCATGTTTTCACTACATGCCAAACAGTTTAAGAACTTTTCAGGGAGGTTACAGCACTACCAATACTAACATCTGAAGTCAGAATGTCTGGGTTCAAGTAACAGACCAATCCTTTCCTGGATCTGTGGCCTTGAGCAATGACTTAACCTCCTTGGGCTTCAGTTTCTTCACCTGAATGAAGAAGGAGGGTTCATAATACCTACATCCTAGGGTTCAGGAAGGACTAGATGAGGTGGTATGGAATGCCTGGAACTAAGTACTTAAACCTTCATGCTTATCATCATTATGAACACATTACCCCTTATTACATGATGCTTTTGAACTATGGTGTTGGAGAAGACTCTTGAGAATCCCTGGGACTGTAAGGAGATCAAACCAGTCAATCCTAAGGAAATCAGTTCTGAATATTCATTGGAAGGACTGATGCTGAAGCTGAACCTTCAATACTTTGGCCACCTGATGCATTCATTTCAAAAGACCCTGATGCTGGGAAAGAGCGAAGGTGGAAAGAGAAGGGGACAACAGAGGATGAGATGTTTGGATGGCATCACCAACTCAATGGACATGAGTTTGAGTAATCTCTGGGAGTTGGTGATGGACAGGGAGGCTTGGCGTGCTGCAGTCCATGGGGTCGCAAAGAGTCAGACACAACTGAGCGACTAAACTGAACTGAACTAATAAAATATATATACTGGTTANGGATGGCATCACCAACTCAATGGACATGAGTTTGAGTAATCTCTGGGAGTTGGTGATGGACAGGGAGGCTTGGCGTGCTGCAGTCCATGGGGTCGCAAAGAGTCAGACACAACTGAGCGACTAAACTGAACTGAACTAATAAAATATATATACTGGTTATAAAGGGGGTTGAACAATCACAGTTGTAAGCATCCTCCTTGCCACCACTGTCATCATTTAATAGCCATGTAAGAAGTCTCAAGTTCCGAGTGGGTTACTCACCCAAGTCATTCGATCTTCAATTTTGAGGTAGGTAGTAGTACTATGACCATTTTACAGATGGAGAAACTGAGGCTCACAGATTGTTTTAACTGCCATACTCACCTTTTCTGACCTTTTGTACCTTTTGCACACATCATTCTGATAAATCCCTGTGGATTCCCTCTCCCTCCTACTTCAAATGTCAAACCCAAGCCCAGTGCCTGTCACAGGGGAGCTGTTGATCAATGTAATTCTCCGTCTCTCCCCAAGCACACCCTTTCTCCACCATCTATCTGCCCCTGCCCTTGGAGAAGAGAGGACAAAAATGTTAAGAAAAAGGAAAACAGGAGGAACTTCAACTTTCTAATGTTTTCTTATATATATAAAAAGGCTAAGGTAAATTTGAGAAAATGTTAACATTTGTTAAATCTGGGCAGAGCACACATAGGTGTTTTTTTTTTTTAACTATTATTTTGTTTTTCTTAAATAAAAAAGAAAGCCACCCTGCCTCTCTAGTCACCCAGTCTCCTTCCTGGAAGGTGGCCTGCTGTTTATTTCGTGCCCATCTAGGTCACTATGTGTTAACAAGCATACGAGTCTAATGTGATTCCCTCCTACCTGCTTCAGGACCCAGTCTCATCGATTAAATTCTCTTCTGATCTCTAATCTACTCAGTCCGCTTCTCTGAAGGTTTCTTCTTGACAGCATTCCCAGGTCTCTCATTTGAGAAAAGTTTCTCTCCATTCCTCCTGCTTCAAGCCACAGTTCTCCTCTTGATGAGACCATAGTCCTCCCTGGGTGGGTGGTGTGGACTCGCTGCTTCCAACTGCTCACCACTGACTCAAGCCTCTGCTCCACGCACTTGGTTTCTCTTATCACCCACCTCTGGGGACAGAACTCCATGCCCATTTCTTAGTTTCTGTGTTCCTTGATGTTTCTGCAGAATCTGATGCTTGGATCACTCCATTCCTGACCTTGCCTCCTGCCCTCACCCGAGCCATCATTCTCCATCAGTCGCTTTCCCCACTTCCTCATCTCAGCTACCCTTCTCTTGTACCCTTACTGGGCCTGCCCCTGTGGTCCACCAACTCTGTCCTCTTCTCTCCACTCATGACCTCACTACAGCCTGCACTCCGACCCTTAATGAGCATGGTGAAGATGTTAATTTCCTTTTGGGTTCTCCTTCCATGACTTCAGAACCACAGTTCCAGCTGTCTGGGAGACATGCCTATTTCACTGTCCTGCAAACAAAGCAAACTCAACCTGCCAAATTCAAGTTTCTTACTCTTCAGGAATTCTGTATTTCTGCTAGGTTGGTGCTTCTCATATTTAATATGCATACAAGTCAGCTGGGACATCTTACGGTGCAGATTCTGGTTCTCTAAGGTGGGGGTGGAGCCTAACAATCTGAATTTCTAACAAGTATCTGGTGGATACCAGTCCAAGGACCCCATTTTGAGTAAAAGATGCTACAGAGATTTCTATTCTCTAGGTCAAAGATTCTTAACTATCTAAAAATCAGGACCTGGGAACTGTACTAGATATAACGTGGCTAAAAATATGCATATAGTGAAAAAAAAAAAAAAAGAAAGCACCTCAAACAATTTAACTTCTCTTTAACTCATAACCCAGACTAATCAGAATTTTTCTGGGCATGTGGTCTAGGCATCTGCATTCTGTGAGTGACTACTGAGTACCTACTTGGGCTGGATTGTGCTAAGGACTTAAGAGGTGGTGGTAAATTACACAAAGTCTTACGGAGCTTGCAAGTTAGTAGAAGTGATGGTGATAAAAGAGAAAATACTGAAAAGCATTTCAGATAAGTGCTGTAAAGGAAAAATGGAGTTCTGAGATGGAGAAAAATTGAGAAAGGGCTACTTTAGTTAGGATAGTGAGGATGACCTGCAGAGGCACCATTCAGGCTGAGACATAAGCCACGAGGAGGCGGACAAGCAGAGGTCTAAGCAAAGAACATTTCAGACAGAGGAACCAGTAAACACAAAGACACTGGAGCAAGTCCATGCTTGGAGAGTTCAAGGAAGAGAAGAGAAGCCTGTCGTGTGGATGCAGCAGGACAAGCAAGGGAGGAGAGGAGAGGAGAGGGAGAGAGCCTGGGTCTATTCATGAGCCTGTAGCACACGGTCTTCCCACAGATAGATACAGCAACAGGAAACTGCTAGGAGGTTTTCAGCAAGCAAGGGCATATGATCTGACTTGAGCTACCTGCTGTATGAGGGCAAGAAATGAAACAAGGAAGTGGGTACGAAATGATGATGTCTTGCAACATAGGGGTAATATTGGAGAAGATAGAAGAGGTCAGACTGAGGATACATTTTGGATACGGAGCTTGCCGATGAACTGAAGGGGGGTAGGTGAAGAAGGGAGAAACAATGACTGGGGACATTTACGAAGATTTGAAATACCTGAGAAAGCTGGGGGGTTGGGTGAGGGGAACGAATTGTTCTGCCGAGGTAATCTTAAGAGTTTTTCTCTCTTTTTTTGGTCTTATTTACTTAGTTCCTGGTACTGAGCAGCCTGTGGAATCTTAGTTTCCCAACCAAGGACTGAACCAAGGCCATGGCAGTGAAAGTGCTGAGTTCTAACCACTGGACTGCCAGGGGATTCCTGAGGTCATCTTTTTTAAGATAAATACGAGACATCCAAGTACAGATCTGGCTATAAATTATCTTTCCAGACATATCCCTTCCCCATGAACTTGTTATATATGAGCCATCCTTAATTCAAAGTGTACTGTTTCTCAAGACTCATAGACACAGAAAATCTTATGAGTACTAAAGGGGAAATGCTGGGGTGGGTAAATTAGGAGCTTGATATTAATGGATACATACTACTATACTGAAAATAGATAAAACAAGATCCTACTGTATAGCTCAGGGAACTACATATAATACCCCATGATAACCTGTAGTGGGAAAGAATCTGAAAAAGATACACATAGCTTCCCTAATATCTCCATCAGTTGTGGGATTTGTGTCTCCTTGTAACACTGCCATGGTATTCACAATGTTCCTAGAACATAAAAAGCTATTCATTCAATGTGTTGAATAAATAATGATCAGGACACATCCTGGGATGACAGCCTGTGGTTAATCCAGTCATTGGAGATCAAAAGTGGAACGTTTTCTTAACCATGGAGGAACTGATGTTTGTGGATTTTTCAGACTATTTGTAAAGAACTACCTAGTACAATGTTAAGAGTCTCAGCTCATGTATATCATTGCTTGTCTCTCAACAGTAATGCATGTAACCTGCTTAGGCCAAAAGTGTGCCCCTTAAAAAAAAAAAAAAAACGGAATCTAATTTAGAACTTACTTAAGAAGGCTATTAACAGAAAACCTGGTATATGATCTTTCCTGAGAAAAACACTGCCTTTGTGATCATCACCACTGCTGTGCCATGCCCAGCCTTGATAAGATTGGACTTTGGTCCACTGTACATTCTGTGGGTACATGTTCAGCATGCTGGGGCACTGGAATGGGCACTGAGCTCTGACCATTTTATGACCTTAGGCCCAATCTGTCCATGAGATGTCACTAAAACCAGACTGATTTATTTCAGTGTCTTTTGCTTCACCAAGTGCCAGGCCATGGATTCTGAAGTGGAGAAGAGACCATGATGGGCCGGACATTGGATCTGGGGACACAAGCTGACATACACCGAGAAAATGAGAGAAAGATAAGCTAGAAATGGAGAGGAGTGAGCATGTAGGGATGCTGGGTGGTGGCATCAACTCAGAAGGGTGTGAGAGGCAAAGGAGACTGCTGGAAGGAGGAAGGGTACGAAGGCAGAGAGAGATTAAAAGGAGATAAAAATATACAGGATGGAGAAGTATGGAGCTGCTGAAGGAAGATGGTCAAAGCACAACCTCAGTCATCATCTACTGAGTGTTGCTTGCAAGCCAGGCATTGTGGTAAGGATTTTATATAAATTCTCTGACTTAACTTTTCTCAAGATCTCGTAGTTGGTACTATTATTCAACCCATTTTACAGCTGAAGAACATAAAAAGCAGAGAGGTTAAGTAATTTACTTGGGGTCACAGAGTTAGCAACTAGAAGAGCTAGGATTCAGGCTTAGCTCTGTTACATGTCAAAGCCTCAATTCATAACTGCTGCTTGCTATCACCTTCTGATATTGATTCAGGAGCATTTCTTCTCCCCAGGCCTGATGCAGGCTGAGAAACACAACGTCTTCCAGCATCCCAAAGAGGTGCTGGGTGATGAGCTAATTTGGAGGTGTAGTTCAAAAGCCTTGCTATGACTGAGCTGTCTGTCAGGGCCATGAGCCCTCAGAGCAGAGATGCTCTCATCCATCATCAGGGAATATTCACTCCATTGTGTTGGGCCCCACCTCAATGTTTTTTTATTGTCTGCTCTCCACCATGAGTAATGCCACTTTCCATTTTAAGCTGGGAGCTTCAGGAGATGACCGTGATGTAAGCTAGGGTTGCAAGCTAAGTGCTGCCTGGGGGATTACTCACCCAATCTAAGATGCGGCCAACATCTCACCCGCCCACTCAGGATGCTGCTGGAATAGCCTCTTCCCTGCCAAAGCCTAAAGGAAATCTGGTTTCTCCTGGAATCAGGCTAGGAATGGTGCCAGGTTATCAGAAAGTTGGCAAGTAACTGATTCTCCAAGTGGAACTACTGTGGTTGTTCTGGTCCCCTCCCAGGTGGTTGCTTGTTTATTCATTTGACATTTGCAGAGGGCCTACTATGTGCCAGGCACTCTCCTCCATGATAGAACATTGCTACAGTGATCTAGATGGCTTTAGTTCTTGTCTTCAGGGAGCTAAGTCTAGGGGAGAATAAGAAGGTAATTCCAATAAAATGTCACAACCAGGAGAATGAAATAAATAGTATGCCATAGGGAGTGCAGAGAGTTTGGGGAACTAATAGCTGAAGGATTTGTGTCAAAGTAGGACAAGCAGGAGCTGGCTAAGCTCCTTAATTGTAAGCAACCAATGACTTTGACAATAAACATAAAGAGAATATGGAGAACCCACAGTTGCCCAGAATCAATGGAAAGGTTTGGTACCCCCCAAATCACACTGTAAGAAGGGTCCAGCCAGATCAAGACCTGTGTGTTTATGTTGGGGCTTTAGATGCTGGGCAGTCAAAAAGGATGACAACATGTCCAGGACAACAGGTACAAGTGGGGAAGGTGGGGAGGAGAAGGCTGTCTCAGAATGACCTAAGACACTGAGTCAGAAAAGCCAAAAGGAACAGTTAAAGGGAGCACTGACTTAACTGAGGGGAGCAGGCACTGGGGCCACAGCCAGGCTCTCATGGTTTCCTGAGTGAGTTAAGTTTGCTGCTCAGAAACTTCGAGGCTCTGTGGGGAAATAAGCCTATTGCCAGCAGGTAAGTAGGAACTATATTGGATTTTTTAAAAAAACTTTTGGTGTTCCTGGGGCCATTCTGGAAGGTCACAGTTCTGAGTACATGCTTGGCATAGATTATAGAGACCAGCTAAATCAGAAAAATATTCTCTGTGAAATAGTTAGAAAAGATGACTGGGATGAGCCAATGGGATCATGACAATAACTGGGCTTTATTGCTTGTGCTATCTTGCACTTACATGCATTGCTTCATCTAATCCTCATTAGAAGCCTACTTAGAAACCAGCAGACAGAGGCACAAAGATTATAAATGGCTTGGCTCAGGTCCCATGGTTAGCAAATTGTGGAGTTGGGATGCAAATGTAGATTTACTTCACTATAACCGAGTGTGTTGACAGAAAACAAAGTGAGCGTTGATGAAGAAAAACTATCATAGAAGAAAACACTTTGTTTTCTATGCTAAGAGGTTGGAAGCTTTATTCCTTAGCTATTGCTTCTCTCATGGGTACCATTTCAAATCTTAAGGTCAGTTATTGCCCCCTATTGAGAAATTTTCAAATTTTACCAGAAGGGAAAAAGACTCATTTCCTAGAGGAACACTTTAGTGAGGTGCCTGTAGCCGTAACTCAGGATATTAACCTCTAGGCTGCAGCAAGAGGTATATATAACAATTTGATGGGACTTTTAGAATAAAAAATGTCTTTATACAAATAATACATGTTACTTATAAAAAACTAGGGAACTATGGGAAAATATGAATAAGAAAACAAAAATCATCTGCAACCTTGACACCTAATAATGGCTATGTTCATACTCCAGGGTCTGTGTGTGTATATAATCTATAGTCTCTCTTTAGACTGCATATATGTATCTATGTATAGGTACTATGTTTTTAAATCATAGTTCTTAATATCTTAAATAATTTTAATTGCCTTGATTTCACCTTTTTCCTTGAGGAAGAATTGTATCAGAGTATTCAAATTGGTAACTCTACTAAATGAATATCAGTGAACAGAGTAGAACATGATCTGGAATGCAAGGTCCTTTGTTCAAAGGACAGAAGACATGGGGGCCTCCTGGGGCGCACTGGCTCTAATGTATGTGCCGGGTTCTTTTAGGAGGACTTGGGTTTTCATTATTTATTAATATTTCTAGTTGGTAAGCATTACCTGAAAAATGTTTAACATAATGATTAACCTAATCAGATAACGATTTATTAATTAGGAGAGATTTATTGCACAATCTACCTACCATACAGATGACGTTGATCATACTATATAGACAAAAAGTAGAAGAGGAGCTTTTAGGACTGAGCACCAAGTGGAATCCTGGTTCTGACCCCACGTCCCCTTTTCCCGCCTAGGGAACCCCATATCTTCCCATGTCCCAGTCACAGGCCATTCAAACTCCCACAGTCCAGCATACACAATAATTCGGCCTTCTGAGGCAGGAATGCGGCTTGGCCTTTACAGCCCCCTCCAAGCGTCATCTCTTGGAGCCCACATGGCTCAAGCCAGCACAAAGCCAGGTCTATGTGGTCGCTGCTGTTGTCAGCTCTTGGCACACCCAGTGCCACCCATCTCCCGCCCTTTTCCCAGCTCTTCAAGACAAAGTTCTACCAGTGGAGGAGCCCCGTGTGCTCACTCTGTGCAGTTTGGACATCTGTTTTGTGTTGGGAGTCACTGGCTGGTCTAGGGCTTGCATGCTGCAGCTGGATTTGCTGATGTAAACAAAGCTGACTTCATGTGAGTTTTCTGACCCTTCAAAGACCCTACAGAACTATCCCCTCAGGCCTCCATCAGCACTTTGCTCCCAGTCTAAGGGGACAAGGAAAATGGACTTGGTTTTAGTTACCAGGTAACAGTCAAGAGGGAAGAAAGCACCCGGTCCCTCTCCTTCCTTTGCATCTCCATGTAACCCTTTGCTTATGGAGCCGCCACTCCTCATCCTGAACTGAGGTGACAGCACTGCCAAGGACATCCACACTGATGGCCCAGCAGGTCAAAGGTCAGCTGGCTCCTCTGACAACAGCAGACAGTCTACCCCACTCCTCCTGGGACAGAGGTCTTTTCTGTTCTTGCTTTTTCTGCTTTATTTTCTTGTTCTTCATTAGATTTTATTTTTAGTTACAAAAGTAAACAGGTAAACAGTACTTAAGTATCCACTTTAAAAGGTAATCATCTTCAGCCCCACTTTCTACTTTTTAGCTCCATTATTCCATTTGCAAACAAAAAACTAAACGATAATTTATATTAAAATACCTCATAACTCTAGGAGCTACTTCACTGCTCAAGATCTGATTTTTCCTCTGTGAAAATGAAAATAACAATGTTTATGCCACCTCAGCTCTTACATGGAACCATGAGATGAATCTATGAAATATTGGGTTGGCCCGAAGGTTCATTCGGGTTTTTCTATAGCAGCTTATATAAAAACCCAAAGGAACTTTTTGGCGAACTCAGTACTTAAAATGTGCTATGTGGTGTGCTAAGTCACCTCAGGCGTGTCCGACTCTTTACAACCCGATAGACTGTAGCTCACCAGGCTCCTCTGACCAGGGGATCTTCCAGGCAAGAATACTGGAGGGGGTTGCCATTTCCTTCCTCAGGGGATCTTCCCGACCCAGGGACTGAACCTGAGTCTCCTGCATTGGCAGGTCTGTTCTTTACCACTGAGTCACCTGGAAAGCCTCAGTGATGATACTAACTTTGTATTTGATCTGAATTCCAGATTGAATACCGGTTCAACTTCAAAAATACCAATTATAACAAAGCTGCACAAAGCTGCCTATATCTAGATTATTCAGGACAATACCTTCTGTACATATAGAAAATAAACCCACTCAAGGAAGGAAATGATCAAGAGTACACAAAAAGACATGAAACCCCAAACTCCAAATCAACCGACAAGCCAATCAGCATAACCTCAGAGCAAACACGTGCAAGTGTGGCACAGCAAGGTGGATTTCAGTAGCTTTTTATCAATAGGCAGTTAGTCCTCACAGCCCCAGCCCTTTCTGTGCTTTCATCAGCTTTCTTTTCTTATCCAGCCGCCCACTGCGAAGCCCTGAGGCACTGAATGGTCTCCACTAGACCCATCCAGGTGTGAATCTCCCACATGACTCATATCATCATTCTCATTCCCCAAATCAAACTCTTTTTAAAAATGTCTGGTTCCACAGTATTAGTCAGAAATTTCAGTTACTCAATTTAATAAATGCCAACAAATATCATCAAGCATCTATTAGACGCAAGCCAAAAGTATGTATCTATGAAGGAAAGGAGTCCCTAAGATCCAATCCCTGCCTTGAGGAGGTGAAAATTCACTACAGAGACCAACTGAAGGATGCAAATAACTCTAATTGCAGGGTAGAACGTAGTAACTGCCATAAACAGCTCCAGCCAACTAGGTGCAGGAGGCCCAGGGAGGAAACAATCCATTTCGGCTTGGTGCAGATTGGGAAGGGTCATGAAGGGGACAGCACTGGCCTTCTGAGATGCATCTGTCCTTTAAAAGATGACACAAATTCCTATGGCCCCCAATGGCTGAGTCCCTTGCCTAGACTGGGCTAACTACTGCAAGAAGGCTTAGCATCCTGACACTGCTTTCCCGAAATGAGCCAGTTCCTTACCCAGGAGGATCACACAGTCTCCTCCAAATTAGGACGCGTGGCTATGTACACATCCCTGGGCCCACGCACTGAACTTCTGCCCATCCCCAAGGTCTCAGCTCAGTGTCACTTCCTCAGAGACACCCCAACCACCCTCCATCTACCAGTGCCCTCGCCACCTCCAGCCATCTGCTGTGGGATTTCAACAGGGAGATAGACGAATTAGCACTTAAAGATGTTCTCATTTGGTTGTTCACTTTTTACGAACTTACTATCTCCCCCATAGAAATAAGAACAGACAATGAAAGCAGGGACTGTGCTGTGTCCTCAGTGGCCAAGAAATCACAGTATAAAGTTGGAATGAAGTAATGAATAATAACAGACTGACTCAACCTCAGCTTTCCCACAGTCTCTTCATCTTCCTGGCTGACTGGGTTAGTTTTTGTGGGATGGGATCAATGGTTTCAGAAAACGTATAGGATGAATTTCTGATTGACTTAATCTATTAAAAATACTAATATTCAGTAGGGCAAGTGGCAAATTAGTATTTTCAGGCTTTGATTCACAAGGGGTCTTTTAAGTGTAGCATGTGACTTTTCAGGAAAACTGATGCAATATACAACATGTCCAGACCATCATTCTCTCCCACCCCTCTTTTTTCCAACAAACACTGTTACTCGCATATTATGTGCTAGTCCATGCAGGATGCTAAACAGCTGAGCAACAAAATCAAGGGCTCTGCCCTGATGGAGCAAAGTTGATGGGAGGGACAGTCAGTAAGCAGCTAGTGAACTACAGAGGGGCAAGGACATCTGCTGGGAGGGTGGGCCTGGATCTGGGGCAAGTGGCCAGGGAAGGCTCGTCTGAGGAACACCTGAGGGCATGGCTGGGAAAGAAGCAGGAACACCCTGGGTGGCAGTGGACAATGTTGGCAAAGAGAGGTGCAGGCCACAAGGAAACAAGTTCAAAGGCCCAGAGGTGATTGCCAACTTGGAACCAAAAGATGGTTACCCCTGTTAGAGGTCACTGAGGAATTCGAGGCCAGGGAACTCTTGGGCTTTGCTATTCAACACCAAGACCAGGAGAGCTGAGGAGCACTGTGGACTATCGGTTACACCTCAGGAAATGACTGTGACATAAGCCCCCCCGGGGGAAGACTCTGCCACTTTCTTTACCATCTAAGGATGAGGCCAGAAGACTTTAACCATTTCCTGAGTGAATGAATGAAGTGCCCTGGAGATGTCCCCAGCCACTTCCTCTGGTGTCACCAAGCCCCAAAGAATCCTAAGACCGAGAGTCACGTAGAGAGCCAGCTGGGCCACTCTGTTCCCTCCAGGCTGTCTGACCTGCCCTGAGCTGACGCAATCTTGTAGATTTTATAAAGTTAGTAGCATGATTTGGAAACTCGGGTCTCTGAGCTCATACACGTACAGCCAAGGGATAGATGACTTGCCCAGTGACCTGGTGAGTCAGGGAAGAATGAGGAAAAGCAAGGACAAGAGTCCTAGTCAGCAGGTCAGGTAGCAAGGCCTTCTGGAGCCCCCCCAGATTCTGTGTCATTTATTAAGACCCCAAGGTACCTCCCTTCCCAATCTGCTCCTAAAGATCAATGTGCTCGCATTTCCCCAGCAGCACCATCTCCTGTTGAAATGACATTTCCCGATAAGCCTGGTGGTGAAATTTTTCAGATTCCCCAACTTTAGCTCATTCACGATACCATGAGCTGGCTGGATGCTGCTGTCCCTCTGAGAGAAGGCTAGTGGCTGGGTAGCTGTGAAGTGTGTACACCACATCTGGCCTGTACCCACGTCTACCTGCTGAGTCCCTATCACCTCTCGCCAGTGCATCTAGTTTCCCTGAACTCTTCTTCAGTACCTTTCCACTCAGCACCCAGGGTGACATTTTAGGAATGCAAATCTGATCATGTCAACCTGCAACCTGCACTGTTTGGTGGTCTTTAGACAAAGGCCTGCAGGGCCCTGCATGACTTGGCCCCACCAGCTTCCCCATCCACAGCCTTCTCACCTCACCTATAGTGGACTACTTTCAGTTCTCTAAATGAAACATGCCCTCTGTGGGCTCAGGATCTTTGCACACACTCTTCCTGCTGCTTTCTTCCCCTTGTTCACTAGGAACATAAATGCTCCTTCTTCCAGGAAGTCTTCCCATTTCCCAGGCTCTCTAAGAGACCTATTATGTAGTTTGGAAGGTGCCCTGGACTTCGCTGCTCTAACATTCAGTTCACTGGGAATTTCTTTTATGGTAGGTCTTCCTCACTAGAATGCCAGTTTCAGGAGGATCTCATTGCATCTGCCTTCTTCTCCATTACATTCCTCATGCCTGATGCGTAGTAGGTGCTCATTAAATATGTGTCAAGTGAATGAATGAGTACTCAGATCCTTGAACAACTGAGAACAACTTTACCAAATAAATTAAGAAGCAGAGAGAAGTGAGAATCCAACAGAGCTGCATTGCAATTCCAAGCTGCACAACCTCCCTCACTCTGGAGGCCTGATTTAATCTCACTTGTACATTGTGCTGAGGCCCCAGTTAATTCTTCAGGACTGGTTTCTGACTCAGTTCAGAGAAATCTGGGCCTTTCCATCAGGCTCTACCTGGATCAGCAAGCCAGAACCTCAGAGCAAAGCAGACCCAGTTGAGACACATTGCCTGCTAGTGGCCTAAGGCTCCCACAGCAGAGAAAGGAAGGCCTCCCTCCCATTCCAGCCTCTCAGAGCAAAAGGGCTGAGAAGGACCTGGAGCCCTCACTCATTTCACCTTACCCTCTGTCTTATTCTGCCCCTACCCTCACCCCCAGCAGGCACAAACAATAATTCAGTGAAGGAAATATGAGTAATGGAAAGAAAGAGAAAAAATAAACATATCAAAATGTCAGTGTCCTCTGAGCCACTGCTTTTAAAGAAAACAACGTGAGTAGATTTAGAGTTATTTCAGTGACTTTGCTAAAATGAGAAAAAGAACCAAGCTGGCTCTTCTAGGCTGAATTCCTTTCCTCTCTCTTGATGCATTAAAAAAAGGATATCCCAAACTAGTGGTTCTCACATCCTGGTATGCACTGGAATCCCTGGGGGAGGTCTGTTGAACTTGCAGGCCCAACCCAGGCCCAGTGAATCAGGACCCCTGGGGAGGGGACCATCACTGCAGTGAGGCACCATCTTGAGGAATAGCGTTCAGGAGGTGAAGGCAATGTCAGGCCCTGTGCTTGCTTAGTAACACAGGGTCCAGGTAGGAGACTCACATCTGCTTCTGGATACTGACAAACCTGTTCACAGCAAAACACCACAAACTATACTTAAGATTGGTAGGACAATGAAGATTACTGATTTCGCCTTCTGGCAGAAAGGGGGGTGGGACACATATTCTATTCATTTTATTCACTTAAGTTCACACCGACTGAAGGGTCCCGTGCCAGGTGCAAAGGCAAAGTGATGGCAGCAATGGAATTAAGCATGGAAATGATGGTAACTCACAGGTATTGGCACCATAGAATGTGCTAGGTGCTTTACACACATGATCTCATTTAATGCTCAGCCAACCTATGGAGGTATTACTATTACTATTCCCACTGACGGATGAGAAAACCGAGGCATGGGCAATGACATGACTTGCCCAAAGTCACCCAGCAAGTAAGTGCAGACCCAGACTGAAACCCAAGTCTTCCTAACTGTGCAATTTATCTCCCATTTGAATTGTTACCACATAAGTGCTCTTGAGATAGCCAGCCCCTGGTTAATTATAATCAACAGGAAAGGCATAAGACAATCAAAAGAATAGGTACAAACTATATAGTTTCATGAAACAATGAGCCATCAACCTAGGGACGCTGGATGAGTCTCATCCTGTTTTAGCTAACCACTTGGCTAAGGCTCTGTTCCCTGGATCTCAGGAGTCATGAAAGGCAAACCCTGAAAGCAAAGGAGCTGTTTTCCCTCCTCTGTGGAAGGATGAAGTGAGGGGATTTTAGAGAAAACCAAGTGGCCTTCCCAGCCTGTTTCTATTGCACCCAGAAGGGAGACCACAGGCTAAACTCAGAAGGAGACTGTATCATTCAGTAAATGCCCTAAATACAAAGGATGTTAATGATGTCGTCCATGGTGAGCTGATCACATGCTGCACAAGTGCTATTCACTCTACACCTTCTTATCAAGTTGGATCTTTGCAACAACCTTACAAGCAGGTACCATTCAGGAGAGGAAACAGACTCAGAGAGGACAAGACACTGGCCTGGAATCACACACCAACTATATTACACCTGCTGGTCTGAATCTCAGTGAGTTTCTACCCAGTGTCTTGGTTGTCTCTTACTTAAACATTTAGACACAAGGACAGTACTTGGGATACTCAGTGAGCAAGAACTCCCAGTTGTCTGCCATCCTGTATTTGGCTATGCCAAGCCACACCTTAGTCTGGGAGATGCTGAGTTCTTATTTCAACAAGTGTTTACTGACTGCCTTCAATACATTGTGCTTCATGCTATGCAAGAGCTCCACATTTAATAAGGTGTGTGTGGTGCCCCTTTGCAAGAATTCATTGTAAATTTATAAATTAATAGTGGATAAAATCACTTAGAGGTGATATCACAAGACATCTTGGAATTGCTGGATTGAACAGTCATCAATACTATGTGATTCATAGAGGAGGTGAGCTTTGAAGAGAAGTCAGGAGTGGTTTGTCAGAACTGAGAGATGAGGGTAGTGTAGCTAAGGAGTGAAGTAGCCTGAAGTGTCAAAGGGACAAAGGATGCCTCCAAGGTCGCCTGAGCCGGTGCTGGTCCGTGGCATCTGCTCCCCAGGAGCCCAGGGCTCACTGGACTCTGGAAAGCTTCACAGGCCCACACTGCTAGGAAAGCATCCTTTACGTTGGGTCACAGGCTTGGGACCGTGTGCAGCGAGATCCCACAAGTGGTGCTAGGCACCCTCAGAGCAAATGGAGGCAAAAGGAGCAAGGGCCCCAGTTTATGAGGAGACTTGGAAACCAGTCAGCAGGTCTGAAGGTTTCAAATTAATTTCTCTACCTTGAAGAGCAGACATAGGAATAAGAAGGGAAATACTGATAATAAGTCAAGGAGTATAAATGGAACCTAAGCACGTAAAGGGTACAAACTTTCTGAAAACTTTGAGTAAAAAACTTAAAATGTATATGCTTTTCCCTAACAATTCTATTTCCATAAATCCTCCTAAGGACATAAAGTCCTGGTGGGTGAGGCTGCCTAGAGCAATTTTGTTCATAACAGAGAGAGAGAATACACAACCTAAATTTCTAATGATAGAGACTTAGTTGACACAGTTTTGTTTGTACTTATAACCAAATGCTATAATCCTATGTAGCCATTACAAATGGAGAGGTACATAGATTTAAGTTTATTAATGAAAAAAATTATACATGTGATTCCACTTTCTTTAGACCAAGTCTGAATCAATTTAACAGAACTGAAACCATAGAGAATAAATCCTAAGATCACTGGTAAATTAAATTAGATATCAATAACCATAACATATCTAGGAAAACTATATTTTCAATTGAACTACACATATAGAAAAAAAATCAAAGAAGAAATTACAAAATAGCTTAAGCTAAATGACATACAAAACCCAGCATACAAAAATTGGGGGAGGTAACTCAAGACAATTATTAGAAATTTTACCTTTAGGGGAATTACCTTAGTGCTCACATTAAAATATTTTAAAAGGTTTAAAATTGATGATCCAAGATTCTGCAGGAAAAGGTTTTGAAAAATAAAAGAGGAAAGTAAACTAAAAGTAAGCAGTAATAGGAAAAAATAAAGATAAAAGTAGATAGTAACAAAATAGAAATTAGGCAAACAATGCAGAAAATTAACAAAGCAGCCAGTTTTGTGTCACAGGAAATCTGAGATATTTGTCTATATGATTCACATATATGATTCCACTTTGTAAAATGCTTACATTTCCATGAATGGAGTTCTCTCTGGCTGACAGGACCATGAACAATCTCTTAAAACTTTTTACTGTTGTTTATCTGTATTTTCTAATTTTTCTATGACCTCCTCCTATTTCAGGATTTCTGAGGGGACTGACTGGCATTCTCTGCTTCTTTGTTGAACTGGTGTAACAATAAAGCCTAAGTACTAACCTTTCGCTTCATCAAGTATGGTGCATGTGCCCCTGCTGCTACAGGAGAAGCTCTGAGTGGTGCTCTGACATCTCTCAGGACCACTGTAGGAAGACCACTGTCCCCCTTTGAAGTCTCCTTCAATCATTTTCACTGTTGAGGGAGAAAGCTTCATCTTGGTACAACTTTGTTTTCAACTCCCCTAGAAGAATTGTCCAGAGAAGGCAATGGCACCCTACTCCAGAACTCTTGCCTAGAGGATACCATGGATGGAGGAGCCTGGTAGGCTGCAGTCCATGGGGTCACTAAGAGTTGGATACCACTGAGTGACTTCACTTTCACTTTTCACTGTCATGCAGTGGAGAAGGCAATGGCAACCCACTCCAGTGTTCTTGCCTGGAGAATCCCAGGGACGAGGGAGCTGGTGGGCTGCCATCTATGGGGTCGCACAGAGTCGGACATGACTGAAGTGACTTAGCAGCAGCAGCAGAATTGTCGTTCTCTCTTAATAACCAAAAGAGGTGAGCAAGTAGAGAACAGCACCTAAGCACAAGCCAGTGACTGTGTCCTTTGATTTTATTTGTCTTGACCACTGCCTTCTACTGATGGGATATTTTTGCGATTATACTAGATATATAAAGCCTCCTTTACACAAGGACATTGNGTCGTTCTCTCTTAATAACCAAAAGAGGTGAGCAAGTAGAGAACAGCACCTAAGCACAAGCCAGTGACTGTGTCCTTTGATTTTATTTGTCTTGACCACTGCCTTCTACTGATGGGATATTTTTGCGATTATACTAGATATATAAAGCCTCCTTTACACAAGGACATTGAATTGAAGTAAAACTGCACTTTGGTAATAAAATTTTAAAGTAAGCAGATAATGATCAGAGTGATGAAGGTGCACTCCTGTACTGAAGCCTGGGCATAGTGGTGATGACCTCTGGCGAGGGTAACACCACTCCTCAGGGAGTACCAGTGCACAGCAGAATATCCCAATAGCTCCCCCAGGCTTTGACTTCTGTCTGCTTATCTCACCATTTCAATATAAAAACAATAGCATGAAAATAATAAGGAAGAATTTGCTCAGATGGTGACCCAGGCAGAGGGTCAGAACAGGATTCCACACTTGTCCAGATAAGTCCTGCTAGAGGGATGATGGAAGACAGAGGCTCCTAAGAGCAGACAGAATTTCTCTGTAACATTTGCCCTGAAGAAAGAGGCCTTTCCACAGGAAGAAGGTCAAGTCCAGTCTATTTTTATAAGAGCATTTAAAGTGGTTAGTGGACTTATTTCCTGTGGTTCCCAAGAATTCTGCAGCAGGCTCTCAGAAGGATGTTGGTGATAGGGAGCAGCGACTTGATGAGTGAGAATCAATAATTATCTCTATATTTGCTTCCCCTTTTTCTATAAAAGTAATCCAAGGGAAAAACACTTGCTTTAGAAGAGCAAAGTTCATGATGACAGAGAGTAGAATAGGACATAAAAGTCCCTCAGTGTGTGGGTGAGTCCTTAGATCAAGATTTTGCAAGCTGAAGACCGATTTCTCCACTCATTCCCTTCCTTCCCTCACTCAATAAAGGGCTGGGTGACTTCTCTGTGCCAGGCATGGTTTAGAGGCCGGGGAGAAGGTGGTGAATAAGCCCAGCTCTGTCCTCCAGGAGATTACGGTTGAGTCAAGGAGAAAGATATGAAGCAAGTAAACACATGGGTGGACATACAATGAAATCACAAATGATGAGAAGTGTTGAAAAGGGAAAGAACAAGAGGCAACAGAAGAGGCAACAATAGAGGCAGAGGGCAGCAGAACTTAGACCAGAGGTTAGGGAAGACCTGGGAGGAGGTGGCGCCTCAGCTGCCATTTGCAAGGTAGGAAGAGGTGGCGAAGGGTGCTGCTGAGAGAGGGAACCATGCGATGAAGGCAGCCATGTGGAGACCACCGTGGACTCAAGGATCCAAGGAAAAGGAGTGGATGGAAAGTGATAGGCAAAGGGAGAGAGGAAAGGGAGGTCAGGCCAGGTCACAGGGTCTCAGACCGTGGTTAAAGATTTGAGTTTTACTTCATGGAAATGGAAAGTTACAGGTTTTAAGCCATGGAGTGATCACCTGAAATAGGTTTTAAAAGATCTTCTGACTCTGTGTATTGTACTGACTTGAGGGGACCAAGAACAAACGAGGGGCTACTTTAGACGTCAAGACAGGAGCCAGTGGTGAACTGGGCTGGGTACTGGCAGTGGCTGTCAAGAACGTGAATCTGATAGCCCTTAACTAGAGTTGAATGGCTTGATCAAGAGCGATCAGAGAGGTCAACCAGCTAAAAGGGCTGGTACCAGGGTAGGATGAGAGAGGCACTTGCATTGGGCACAAAATATACTTAGAAATCAAAAGAAATGATATTTCAATGCAAGACTTTTTAAAAATCAAATTTTATGCAGAAAAGTCCATGATAAAATATCAAGCTTCCTTAAAAAAAGTACAAGTGCTGAGCTCAGTACAGGTGCTGAGCTAAGCCATTTAAGGGAGCTGGGGCAAAAGGGGAAAACCAGTCATTGCTCCTATCCTTACTGAAATATTTGATATTCTGTTCCTCACTCTTGTCCTGTCGAGCTGACTATCCCCATTTGTAAAATAAGAGGCCATATGTAACTCTGCTCTAAACCAGACATGACGGAAGGGGAATTAATGACATATATCATCAAAAGCCCCTGGGGGTTTCAATGGTATCCTTCCTTCCTTATTGTGGAGACTCTGAGACAAACGGTGTAAATAGTTGCTTCATAAATACTTCTGATGGTAATGGTAATAACTAACATTTGTCAAGCTCTTAATATGTTAGGTGCTTTGACAGAAACAATTAAGTACAATTATCTCATTTAATCCTCACAGTAATATATACTAGGTAGATATACTATTACCTATTTTACCATGTCTGGCGTATATCCATACTTGACAGGCATTTAATAAAGACAGGAAGAAAAGATGGATGAATAGATAGAAGGGAAAATAAGAGAAATAAAAAGGGATGGGCCTTCCACTAATTCCTTCAAAGTCCTATCGGGACAACCAGTGGTTCCAGCTCTGTCAAACACTATTCTTTAACATGCTATTTACCTTGCTTAAAAGGATTCAAAGGAAAAGGAAACTAACCTTAAATATCATCTTCTTCCATAGGAAGCATTTTTGATAAATTGGTTTTCTTTACACTTCTTCGCAACAACTTTTCTGGGAGCATATTTCTTGAATTCATACACTCCCATATGGTTACTGAGTAATTACTATGCATCAGGCACAGAGCTAGGCCCTGACAATATCATGTAAGCCAAAGAAACCTGACCTGGGCCCTCCTGGGGCTTCCATTAGAGTCTGTGTGTGCGTGGGGGGCGGGGGTTATGTGGTGTTGGAGTGAGACAGACAGTAACAAGTAAGCAAATACATAAATAAAATCATAAATTATCATAAATGTTTGGGTCTGAGATAGAGGATAGGGAAGTGATAGGATCTCCCCTAGACAGGGTGGGCCCAACATAAGTAGACTCAGGGAGGCTCCCAATGGTTGTGCAGCTGAAGATGCTGTTAAGAAGAATTTTTGCAAATCTAATCAACTAAGCTCCTTACAGAATGTGAAACTTGACAACCTAACGATTTGATCCAGTGCAGGCTAGTTATGAAAAGCAACATCCATTTATGTATCTATCTTCTGTATGAACAAATCCACAGGAAAGTTATTCATACCATCAAGGGTTTAGGAATAAAATATCATGAAAATGTTAGGAAATGTTCAGCCTTCTGACCGCCCCACGCCATGGTCCCACCTAAATGTCTAGATTTATCAAATTCCAGAGGAGTCCCTTGAACCTGACAATGTTAAGGAGCCAAGGAATGTAGGCTCCTTGAAAGTCAGGAGGAATTATGTGCAAAAAGATGGCAGCTCAGAGCAGTAAGAAGGCTCTCTGATATTTCCCCTTACTTGTTGCTTAATCTGCCTTCAAAGGCCAGTAACATAGAAGTGCCCCATTTTTCAAACCACTCCACCCAATGTAATGGTCCTTTTATCTCTAAAACATCAGAGAGGAGCAATGGATGGTAGAGGATATTAGTGACTTTGAAAAGTCAGTTAGAAAAAAGAAATAAACAAGGACAGAAACCATGTGGAGTGGGAAGGATGAGAGCAAAGCATGCTTCCAGCTACCTGCCAGAACTAAAGACTGCTGGGGTCCAGCCCTGGTGGATCCAGGGTGATTCAAAGGGGAGACAGCACAGGCGAGGAAAACTTTATTTATTTAGAAATATAAGATTAGATTAGGAAGAAATAGTATAGTAGGAAAATTTAGTGGAGAAAAGANGCTGAAGAATTGATGCTTTTGAACTGTGGTGTTGGAGAAGACTCTTGAGAGTCCCTTGGACTGCAAGGAGATCCAACCAGTCCATTCTGAAGGAGATCAGCCCTGGGATTTCTTTGGAAGGAATGATGCTAAAGCTGAAACTCCAGTACTTTGGCCACCTCGTGCGAAGAGTTGACTCATTGGAAAAGATTCTGATGCTGGGAGGGATTCGGGGCAGGAGGAGAAGGGGATGACAGAGGATGAGATGGCTGGCTGGCATCACTGACTCGATGGACGTGAGTTTGAGTGAATTCTGGGAGTTGGTGATAGACAGGGAGGCCTGAAGTGCTGTGATTCATGGGGTTGCAGAGAGTCAGACACGACTGAGTGACTGAACTGAACTGAACTGAATCTTTGACTTGGAGAGGGTAATGTGTGGTGCTGTTCTCAATGTGTGGTAAACATCAGGCTGGCCTGTGGCGTTTATTAAAATACAGACTTTTGGTCACCGTCTCCTAGAGGGCTAGAATGGGACCAGAAACATGTACTTGGAAGATGCGTTTCAGATTAATTGTGATGGAGGGGGACTGAGGAACCCACCTGAGAAACGTGTGTTCTGGGATAGTGGGGCTTGTCTGAGCAAACAGCCATCACACTGAGGCCTGCAGAGGGTTCCCAGGGAGGTGATGTGCGTGTGACGATCCAGCATCACGGGAAAGCCTGGGTGACAAACACCAGTCAGAGGTCAGAGTGAAGGACCTAGACTTATGTGTGAGGTTAAGAGGAACTTTGCCCAAAGGGGGATCTGGGCTTTGACCTTGGATGCCAAAGGTGACCCCCCAGGCCTCTGAGACATCCTGCCCAATGGGAGTATACTTGTTTGCTGGACCTCTGACCACCAAACAGCCCCATGGTGTGATGCATGGTGGAGCCTTTGAGGTACACCGAATCAGCTCCTACCTCTGGGGGACTGGAGACTGGAAGTGTCAGCCTGAGCCTTCAGGAGGGGTTGAGACTAAAGTCAGCTATGCAGACAGTCTGATCAGGGCTCAGTGAGGACTCTGGACACTGGGGCTGGGTGGCCTCCCCTCCTTGGCTGTATTCTGGAGCATCGCTGTATGTCAAAGCTGGGGATGGTAACTGCAGAACCTCCTGGGGAGAAAACAGCCATAGGCGTCCTGTGTGGGCCCTCTCAGACTTTGCCTCTCTCCCTTTGGCTGCTTCTCATTCCTATCCTTTTGCTACAATAAAACTGTAATTGTAAATATAGTGCTTTCCTGAGTTCTATGAGATGTTCCAGTCAGTTATCAACTGGGAGGAAATCTTGGGAAGCCCAGGACTTGCAGTAGGTGATCAGAGTGAGGGAGGCCGTTAGAACCTTGAACTTGAGACTGGCATCTGAAGTCATGGGCCAGCTCATCAGTCTGAAGGTCCATGCCTCACCTGAAACTTGCCCAGCTCCCCTGCAATATATGTCAGCTTGGACTAGCCTCAAAAACACAAGATTGAGAGAAAAACAAGCTCCAAAAGTCAGTACAGTGTGATACCATTTATGCCAATTAAAAAATGATGTATGGCAAAACCAATACAATTTTGTAAAGTAATTAGCCTCCAATTAAAATGAATAAATTTTAAAAAACAAATATCTGATAAGAAATAAAAAAAATGCCATGTACTTTTCATTAGTTTATATGTACACATATACACAGAATCTGCCCTTTAATATATTTACAAGCTTGTAAAGTGCATGGGCTTCCCTGGTGGTTCAAATTGTAAAGAATTTGCCTGCAATGAAAGAGACCAAGGTTTGATGCCTCTATCAGGAAGATCCCCTGGAGGAGGGCATGGCAACCCACTCCAACATTCTTGCCTAAAGAATCCCATAGACAGAGGAGCCTCTCAGGCTACAGTCCACGGGTTGCAAAGAGTTGGACACAACTGAACGACTAACACTTTCACTTTTGCTTTTCAAAGTGTATGAGTAAATGCATATACTCATATAGTTATATATGCATATAGTTTATATATACACACATATATTTTCTCATGTTTATTTATATGCAAAGTATTGCAATATTGAGTTGAAAGATGCACACCACTTCCATAATAGTGGCTGTGTCTGGGGAGGATGAGAAAGCCAGAGTGACAGACGGTTAATGTTTGTTGATTCCGGGTCATGATCATGGGATGCCTGTACTCTTACTCTGTACATTTCCCTGCATTAAAAATGAATGCAGAAAAAAGAAATCAAGGCAAGGGAGACAGAGTGCTTTTAGTGCACTGTGAAGAAGCCTAGTGGGTGGATCCCAGAGGCAGGGGCGCCTGGAAAACAAGGCGTGTGGGTGCTTTATGGGGTTTCCCCCAGGCCGAGCTCTCCAAGGACAGCCAGCATAGGAGAATTCTGTCTGCCTGCCCTGCACAAGAAGGGGTTCAGGAATTTCCTGTCTTTGGAAGGTTGCCAAGGAAGGCACAGCTGTGGGATCCCAAATTCAGGTTAAACTGCACCTGCCAACTCCCAGTGGGGGAACTGTCCTGACTGGTGACCTGTCCATGGTCCTGGAGCCTTCTCCTGTGACTCACTGTGCACAATGGACTGAGGAGTCACCCTGGCCACCTGGGGCCTTCGGGTCTGCCCCTAGCTGAGAGCACCTGCAGTCTCCTCTCCTGGGCCCCCTGCTTCCCTGCTTGCTGTCTGGCTTCTCCCATAACTGTGGTTTCTTGCCTCCTCTGTCTAATTATGCTCAGCAGTGGCACAAGTCAATAAAAATCCCATCTGGCTCTCACATCACAGAGACTGTATATGCCTTGAAAGTTCACTTGTGCTGAGCTGAGCACACGATTCTAAATCACAGGTGCCACCACAGTCAAGGTGACATGGCAGGAACAGGAAAAAACCAGCCACTGGAACCACAGTGCCAAGGGGCAGTATTTCACCCTTAGTCAGGAGAATGAAGGCTGCTTTCTGGTCGTTCAGGTGATCAGAGGGACTGAGGAAGCTTTGCAGGTACCTATGCAGACCCGTGTGTGTTGGGCCCTGTGGGCATTTCACCCAGAATATGTCACTGACCTGCAAATTGCACTTAGTGCTATTTGATATATTGGGGGACACAGTGAAATGGCGCCAACCATCACAGATTCACCATCTCAGCACCTACAGGCATTTTGACAGCTGCCCCCCCCCCAAAAAAAAGAAAGCCCACAGTGCTGCTGGGACAATGTCAGACCACATGTGGATACAACTCCTCCCAACTCCAGAGGGTCCTGGAACCCTTCCTGACACAATAAAGGTTTTCCAGGTGAGAGGGCATCTCAGGCTGGACAGCAGGTCTGGGGGAGCCTGAGTTTCCAGAGTGGACACGGACCTGATGCCCTGATACACGTGAAGTGGGGAACAGTCCCTGAGGATGGGGTGTGCGGTGAGCCCTGCAGGGTGAGAGACAGAGGCAGGTGATGAGCTCCGAGGTCAGAGGAAGTGGTCATGTGAAGAGTATGAGAGGCTATTGAGTGGAAGGAAGAGCTGAGTGGACACTGGGTAGACTGAAAGGGCTTGGGAGGGATGGACATCAGCCACTGCGGACAGAGGTGTGGGTAGGAGAGACGGCGGCGGGAAAGGATGCTGGAGAGACAGGCAGTCATATAGGATTACAAACAGTGAGGATTTGATTCTCATCATAGTGGGAGTGTGAGGAGGAGGAGGAGGGAGAGAGAGACAGAGGCAGGTAGAGATACACAGAGAACCAGAGAGGAGAGGAAGGGGAGAGAGACCTGGAGAGGAGAGAAGGATGGAGGGAAGACAGAGGCAAGAGGGAAGGAGGGTGGGAGTGGAGGAGGGAAAAGGGGAGAGAAAAGGGAAGCAAGCACGAAGGAATGACCGCCAGCGTGTCCAGGGCTGCGACGGCAGCTGCCCAGCTTCCCAGCCACTGCCCCGTTGGCAACCACAAGTCTCCAGGAGCTGCAGTGTTCCAAGCTCTGGCCCCGGCAACCACTGGCTCATATCTGACTCTCATGTTCTCCCTTTGACACCATCTCTATCGCCTCTGACTTCCTGNCGACAGCAGCTGCCCAGCTTCCCAGCCACTGCCCCGTTGGCAACCACAAGTCTCCAGGAGCTGCAGTGTTCCAAGCTCTGGCCCCGGCAACCACTGGCTCATATCTGACTCTCATGTTCTCCCTTTGACACCATCTCTATCGCCTCTGACTTCCTGCTTCTGTAGCCCCAGCCTGGTTCCCCACCTCTGGCCCAGGACTGGACGTTTCCTTGGACTGTGCACCCAGTGACTGAGGCTTGGTGGCTTCCAGCAGCTCAAGCCTGGGGTCTCCTCCTGGGCCAGCCCTGCTCTTGCTCTGGTGGTGCCTCCCGTCCCTCCTGCCTGCCCCCAGGAGGGTGAGCAGTTGCTGACACGGTCCTGCAGGGGCCAACCTCAGGGGGCCTTGCTGCAGCCCTGTGTTCCGGGGCCCTAGAAATCAGCCATCTCAGTGGAGAGAATACATTTCTTGGCAACCAGAACTGGTAGACAGTGTCTGCCCGTGGGTTACATGTAGCCCACTGCCCATGTCAGGGCAGCTGCCTGTGAGAATGAATGAAAGGCTTATTCTAGTGACAAGTATGACCCCAGTCCCATGTCCCTTGCAGAATTCTAATTATGACCTCTGTCGATAATTCTAATAAAAACTTGTGGTAATTAAATTAGAATCAGCCTATAGGTTTTTAACATGAAAGGAGAAATAATTTGCCGAGATAAGGCAATTTGGGGAGAAAAAAAAAAAAAAGAAACTGCTTGTATGATGTATTTATGAAGTAGAAATTCATTTTCCCATCCTATTTTTGCTGGCTGTTTCATGTTGGGTAATAGGTCTGTCTGACAACAATAACAAGCTCTGATGGAAATGTGGGCACCCTCTTACCGTCAGGTTCCATTTTAGAGCAGGTCAGTGATCAAACATGGTCATTAAGGTTTGGAGGTCTCATTTGACCGAGCCAGGCTAATTACAATGGGAGCAGGTTTGCCAGGGAATTCCCTGGCTTCCCGCTTTCCTGGGGCTTCCCACCTTCCTGGGGCTGCCCAGGTGGCTCATTGGGTAAAGAATCTGCCTGCAGAAGACTCAGGAGACACAATTTCGGTCCCTGGGTTGGGAAGATTCCCTACCGGAGGGCATTGCAACCCACTCAGGTATTCTTGCCTGAGAAATCCCATGGACAGAGAAGCATGGAGGGCTACAGTCCATGGGTCGCAAAGAGTTGACTGAAGTGACTTAGCATGCATCAGATTAAGGTGCGATAAACAGAGGTGAAGGTGTGGTGCAGGTCTTGCCATGTGGTAAGCAGTTAATGGTTAGCCGTCAGTGGTTAATAGATCTTTATTTCTTTGTCCTCTCTCTCCTGGCCTCACATTTGNGAGGGCTACAGTCCATGGGTCGCAAAGAGTTGACTGAAGTGACTTAGCATGCATCAGATTAAGGTGCGATAAACAGAGGTGAAGGTGTGGTGCAGGTCTTGCCATGTGGTAAGCAGTTAATGGTTAGCCGTCAGTGGTTAATAGATCTTTATTTCTTTGTCCTCTCTCTCCTGGCCTCACATTTGTGCTTTGCACCCCACCTGTTGTGCACACCCTTGCGGAAAAGACCATGTCTCATATGGTCCAGAGCTTGGATAAGGTGCTTGGCGGGAGCTCAGTGAGGCCAGCAGGTTGGTGGGTCCACCCTGTTATCTGGCAGGCTCTCTCTCTTCTGTGCTGCCCCAGATCGTGAAGACTGCTTCTGACAGGGCCACTCAGAGGAGCGCCCTGTGGTCAGCAGTGCACCCCATGGGGCTCCTCTCCGGCCGTGCTGACCCATGTCTGAGCTTCTGACTCTGACTGTCAGAGTCTCAGGAGCGGGTGAGCATCTGCCTGTTTTGCTCACCCCTCAGAAACAGCTTGGGCACAAATGGGCTCTCCTGCGAAGAGTCATAAATTCATAATCACATTTAATTCCTCAACAACAAAGGCACACATTTGTCTAAGCGCTAAATACTGAAAAATGCATAGAGCAAGGAGAAGGTCATCAACAAAGATTTAACTTCAAGCCCCATGACTAATGATTTATTTAGGGTGTTGTGTGTTCTGACTTGATCACAGCTGACCATGTTTGAAAGCAACCAGATTGTGTGAGAGGCACAACAGGGGTGCCCGTGGGGCAGCACGAGCTGGGCAGGTGGATGGGAAGCCCATGTTTGTGAGCCCAAGGATTTCAGCAGTTACATCATCTCCCTGGACCTCAGTTTCCCCACTTGCACAAGAGGNAAAAAAAAAATGACATTTTGATCTCCCTCATGTAATATCTGATTTTGGAAGCCAGGGAATAGTTTATTCTCAATAACTTTGTGATTCTTAAGGATTAGAAGAATACTAAATTAAAGAGTATTGGAGATGAAGACAACGGAAACATAGATTTTCTAGCATCCTGGACAATAACACACACAAACCCATAGTATATCATAATCAACACCTAACCAAATGAGAAAAAAGCATCAATGCATATCAGTGACATGAAAAATTTCTACCCTATCACTTATAAAATACTTTCAAATATTGCTAAAATATCAGTAAACATTAAAAATCAACTTTGTTCAATTTTAATAGCACAGATAACTGGCAAAACCAAACAATAAGATACATGGAGGCTGGTAATCAAGCTAACATATACTGAATGCTTACAAGTGCTGGGCTCAGTGCTTTGCATGTATTATTATTTATGGCTTATAGAACTACATGAAGTAGCTGCTACTATGGGGGCCCCATTAATAAATTGGCTTTCACAAACTTGTAGGAGTCATCTCCTACATGCCACTGTCAAGTCCATCCCATGGCCATGTCCATAGTTTACTGCCAATTTTGGAAGATGAGATTTCAGCTCATGAAACAGATCTGGCTTAGGAGGAACATGCAGAAATGATAGCTCAGACCAGTGAGTCATGGCTCCATCCCTTCCTCAGTCCTGGTGCAGACCTGGTACACACCAAGAGTAGAATAGGAAATAGGGGAGAAGAAACACACTTGTCTCCCTCTCCTCACCAGAGGGTATGAAGTGGGTTCCTGCCAATCTGACACTCCCTGGCAGAAATAACACCTGGAACTTTTTTCCAGACCCTACCAACTTCTCTAGGTGAGATAAGGAGGTCAGACTTGAGACCAAAGGGTCTGATCCCTTCCTTTAAGATCTTTAATTTCCTTAACATTTCCTTCAAAGTAGTAAGTATCTTCTCCAAGATGAGAACCAGGTTTTGGCCTGCTTTTAACATAGGATAGGATATTCCAGACCTAATCTGAACCAAATTAAAATACATGTAGGAGCTACTCTGTTAACATCTTTAGGACACCACCTTCTAATTAGGTGGCCTGATAATATGTTTCCATAAGAGGCTCCCGAGAAGAGATTGGCCTGGTATTCAATCAACAGAAATGCACATAACACTGATTATGTCCAGCAATTTGCTAAGTTCTATGTCTAGAAAGAAAAAGCACAGTTTCTGTTCCAGGGCCTTGGAGACTAATGTAAGAGACTAATAGCCAAGTTATATTCATTCACTCTTTCAACAAATATTTATCAAATGCCCATTCAGTAACAGGCATTTTGCCAGGTACTAGGCTACCATGGTGAGCAAGACAGATTGGTGTGTACTATCACGGAGCAGACAGCTCAGTCACAAAGAGACAGTAATTAAATAATCATAAGAATGAAGGTGTAATTAAAAACTGAAACAAGAGCTCTGAAGAAATGTTAAATGGTCCTGGGAGAACTAGAGGAACCTAATCCAGTTAATGGAAGTCAGGCAAGGCTTGAGGAAATGAGAGTTGAACTAAGACTGGAAAAAAAATAGGAGTTAACCAGATAAGTAAGGTAGAGGGGAGGAGGAGGAGAATGGGGCTCCAGAGAGAGGGAATAGCATAGGTAAAGGTCTTAAGGTGGGTGGGAATCCATGTTTTCAAGTAGAAGCTTAGAAAGAGAACATGAAGGGGCATCAACAGGGGTAGAGGCCAGGGCTGGTCCTCACAGAACTCTGTTGTCCTTGTTCTGGCCTTCCTCTTTACCCTAGAGCAACTGGAAAATAATGAATGGTTTAAGTAGGGAATATGTACAGCAATTACTCCTAGTGCTATGACAGAATAAATGGAATGCTGCCATGGGAGCATGGCAATGGGAATCAACTAATCTAAACTGGTGTCTGTGGAATGGAGGAAAAGTGGGGAGGTTAGGGCTGGGGATGTGTCCAAACAGGCTTTCTGGAGGAGGAAATATCTGAGATGAATTTTTGAAAGATGAGTATGACTTAGCCAGGCCACAGTGGAAGGGTGGAAGAAGAGAGAGAGAGAGAGAATGCGGCTGGGTGCTTGTGACAAGGTTAGGTGCGGACCAAATGAGGAAAGGCTATAGGTCATAGGTTTGGGTTTTATCCTGATGGCAGCAGAGAACCCGCTGACACAGTCTAAGGTCTTCAATAGGAGAGAAACGCTCCTTTTCATGTTAGGAGGGTCACTGGCAGCAAGGTAGAAAGTGGACTGGAAGAGAACAGTGCTGGAAAAGAGAAGCCACTGCTGCCTGTCTCAGTAGCCCAGGTGAGAGGTGTTACACTTGCTCTCAGGAGCACAGTGAAAATGCAAGAGGGAGGGTGATGCTAGCAGACATTGAAGAGGCACAGTTGAAAGGGCTTTATCACATGTGGGATGGCTGGCAGTGATTTCTACTCTAACCAAAGAATAGTCTCAACAAAATTCTATTTGTGTTGTGTCTTACTTTATGACCTTGAACATAGTCAATTTTTGTAAATGTTCTATGTGTCCATGAGAAAAATGGTATTCACTAATTGTTGGGTATAGGGTTCTCTTATATGTTTCCTTCAACTGAGCATGTTAATTTTGTATTTTGATCTTCCACATCTGTAGTATTTTTTCTCTACTTGCTCTATTATTTATGATAAAAATGTGCTAAAATCTCTCACCATCATTGTGGACTGGCCAACAACTTTTCTTCATATATTTGTCCATTTTCATTTTTGAGGCTACATCATTAAGTATATTGCACCCCACTCCAGTACTCTTGCCTGGAAAATCCCATGGACGGAGAAGCCTGGCAGGCTGCAGTCCATGGGGTCGTTAAGTCAGACATGACTGAGTGACTTCACTTTCTCTTTTCACCTTCATGCATTGGAGAAGGAAATGGCAACCCACTCCAGTGTTCTTGCCTGGAGAATCCCAGGGAGAGGGGAGCCTGGTGGGCTGCCATCTATGGGGTCGCACAGAGTCGGATATGACTGAAGCGACTTAGCAGCACAGCAGCAGCAGCATTAAGTATACACAGGCTTAGAAGTTTTACATCTCTCTGTTGAATTGACCCAGTTACCATTATGCAGCGATCGCTTTATCCCTGATCATTCTTTTTGCCATAGACCTATTTTATATTATTAATATATTAATACTGCTATACTAACTTAAATTTTTGTTAACTTTTGGTGTCTATTTTTCATCCTTTTTCTTTTAACCTTTCTGTGTCCTCATGCTTTTAATGTGTCTCTTGTAATCAGTGTAGATGGATTTTTTTAAAAAATCCAATAACTAGCAAATTTAGCCTATTTACATTTATTGTGATTATAAATTGGAGAAGGCAATAGCACCCCACTCCANTCTATTTTTCATCCTTTTTCTTTTAACCTTTCTGTGTCCTCATGCTTTTAATGTGTCTCTTGTAATCAGTGTAGATGGATTTTTTTAAAAAATCCAATAACTAGCAAATTTAGCCTATTTACATTTATTGTGATTATAAATTGGAGAAGGCAATAGCACCCCACTCCAGTACTCTTGCCTGGAAAATCCCATGGATGGAGAAGCCTGGTAGGCTATGGTCCATGGGGTCACTAAGAGTTGGACACGACTGAGAGACTTCACTTTCACTTTTCACTTTCATGCATTGGAGAAGGAAATGGCAACCCGCTCCAGTATTCTTGCCTGGAGAATCTCAGGGACGGGGGAGCCTGTTGGGCTGCTGTCTATGGGGTCGCACAGAGTCGGACACGACTGATGCGACTTAGCAGCAGCAGCAGCAGTGATTATAAATATATTTGAATTTATTTCTGCCACTTAATTATGAGCAGTGTTTTTTAAAGTTTCTATTAGTTTTGTCTTTTTTTCTAGATTCTTTTGGATAAGTACAGTTTTATTCCCTTCTTTTCCCTTATACCTCTCAGTTGCTTGTTGGAATGAATACATTCTATTTCTTTTAACATGTATATTTGACTTGTCAAATCTAAGGTAAATGAGTATCTCTAAGCAAGAGTTCAGGCTTTTGAGTCACACTATTCAAAGAGATGAGAGAAAGGACATGGGGTACTTTTGAGGCCAAAGGTGAGATCTGTTTTACACATGCTTAATTTAAGGACACATACCCAATTATCACCTTAACAGATGCCTATGCACTTACCTTCAATGGCTTAATACACTTTGCAAAACATCCTCCTTCATGGGTATTCTGCATTGCTTAAGCAGCAACAGAAATTAAAAAAAAAATTAAAAAAGAATAAACATCAGTGTTTATCTTCTTGTGATTCTTAGAACCATGTCTTCCCTTCTGACCTAGCCCAGGGCCACACTGAACACAAATGTGTCCTAGAAACAGCAAGCCTCATGAACATTCCTTAAATAACTGTCAGTGAGCTGAGAACTGAGTCTGAAACAGTGAGCTGGATTCTTTCTCACATAACCATGGCTTACCTGTGCCTTCTCCATCTTTTCCACTGTGTTTAAGGCTTGAATGATGAGGGAGGAAGGGCTTAGNGTCCTAGAAACAGCAAGCCTCATGAACATTCCTTAAATAACTGTCAGTGAGCTGAGAACTGAGTCTGAAACAGTGAGCTGGATTCTTTCTCACATAACCATGGCTTACCTGTGCCTTCTCCATCTTTTCCACTGTGTTTAAGGCTTGAATGATGAGGGAGGAAGGGCTTAGCTAACTTCTGCCAAATATTAGAGGGGAGAAAAACTCTTATTTCTATACTAGCTGAAAAAATTATTTCATAATATAAATTTTAAAATTTTAATTGGAGGCTAATTACTTTACAATGTTGTATTGGTTTTGCAATATACTGACATGAATCCATCATGGGTGTACATGTGTTCCTCATCCTGAACCCCCACCCCACATCCCTCACCATACCATCCCTCTGGGTCATCCCAGTGCACCAGCCCTGAGCATCCTGTATCATGCATCGAACCTGGA